>VYZW01022071.1:929-15997 GCA_013401315.1 Balaeniceps rex
AAACAAAATGGGCTCCATTACAGAGAACCCCTGTCATGGAAACCAGCAGTCATACGTCATGATAGAGAGCACAGCACCCTGTTCCGTATCTATGGCAAGACAAAAAGGGTTTGTAGGAGAGAATGGTATGTAGGATAGGTACCAAGCTTGGAATTATCCAAAGTGGTATGCAAACTAGTCAAGGATGTGCAACATACTACAGTAGGTGTATTGCTTCCAGTGTTTAAGTATAATTGTTAAGAATTTTCTCATATAATTTTAAATAACATTCTATTGTGCCGTAGAAAATTATTCTTCCCTAAGGCACAATAAATCAGAAATCACTTCCATTTTTTCTTTTTCTTTTTTTTTTTTTTTTTTTAAGGGGGAGAATGCAGGGTGGGAGAGTGGAGGACAACATCTGATTTTGAGGGTCCAAAGCCACAGTTTGAGAGGCCAAAGCCTTATTTNTACTCCTATTAAATTGCAACCTAGTATTTAGAGGTCCTAGCTGTGTCCTGCTTTTTCCCTTCTCATAACATGTATTTAAACTACATGTAGTTAATTCAGTCAACAACTAACTCAATGCAAACTACTGGTATTGCTGTGAGTAAATGAAGAATTCTAATCTGGTAATATTTTATAGATGTTATTTGCATGTAGGTTTAAACAGAAGATTAGTCAATCTTGGAAACGAGATTGGGACATATGCATTTTTACCAGAAAGATCATCTTGAGCTCTCATAAAACTAGTAGATAAAGGTGATAAAAAGGTTGTAGAATTCTATTAAAAATCCAAAGCAAAATGAACTTCAAATGTTTCTCCTCTNTTATTTTCAAATTAGTATTTCAGAGTAATTGTTCTAATTATTTTTTTCCTAAAGCTTGTACCTCATTTCTTTACAATTCATAACTGTGAAATCATTAGTTTGATGTTACTTTTCATCGAGGTTGAGAAATTTATCTTTTAAAAAAAGTATTTATTATTTTCCTTCATNACACAACCATATTTTAGCTGTTGCTGAGCAGTGCTTACACAGCATCAAGGACTTCTCTGCTTCCCACACTGCCCTGCCAGAGAGTAGGCTGGGGGTGCACAAGAAGTTGGGAGGGGACACAGCTGGGACCCAATATCTGAATTGGCCAAAGGGATATTTCATACCATATGGCACTGTGCTCAGCGATAAAAGCTAGGGGAAGAAGGAGGAAGCGGGAGCATTCTGGGTTATGGCGTTCGTCTTCCCAAGTCACTGTTATACGTGATGGAGC
Organism: Balaeniceps rex; assembly: GCA_013401315.1. Taxonomy (NCBI): domain Eukaryota; kingdom Metazoa; phylum Chordata; class Aves; order Pelecaniformes; family Balaenicipitidae; genus Balaeniceps; species Balaeniceps rex. Next base: position 2,178 of record VYZW01022071.1, read on the forward strand.
CCTGCTTTCCTGGGCATGGCTGAACACCTGCTTGTTGATGTGAAGCGGTGAATGAATTCTTTATTTTGCTTTGCTTACACCCGTACCTTTTGCTTTACCTATTAAACTGCCATGATTTTCTCACCTCCATCCTTGTGATTCTCTTCCCCATCCCACTTTGAGGCGAGTGAGTGAGCAGTCATATGGTGTTTAGCTGCCTGCCTGGGTTATCCCACAACACTGATGTTACTAAAGACTTATTAAATAGTGTAGGTTGAGAGTTATATTAGTATCAAATTGATGAGAGCCCCCTAATTTGCATAGAATCTATTACTAACTTTTCATTTCCTCTGGGCGTCTTTCTTATTGACAGCCACTGACAGTGTAAGATAGCAGATGCCTTGAAAATACAGGGACAAGATAATACTAGAGGACCCAGGGCTGCACACATTAATGATTAAATGGTCATGAAAGAATTGTGTAACAATAATTACATGAAGCTTCCCACAACTGATAGCATAAGCAGAGTTGTCTTTGAAGAAAGTCTTCATAAGGCTACGTAAGGCTACAACAAAAATAACTAGTAACACTGCTTCAGAATCTGCTATACAGAACTGATCACTCTGATATCCCGTACTGTACTGCTGCATATGCAAATATTATCTTATTGTCATTAAAGAGAATTGTATTTTAGTACTTGCTCTAAGATCTTCTTAATTGTATTCATTGGTTAACCACCTTTAAGGTCTTTCTGTTTGATCTGGACACCGTAGCGTAAGGTAAAAGTCTGCCATCAGCGCCAGACAGTTGACCACATTTAGAAAAATTTTTCTTTCTTACTTTATATGCAATATATTCTGCAAATTGCAATGATTTTTTTTCACCTTAATACATAAAGTTTATGGCCAAAATTTCTATTTTTGTTCTAAAAATATTTTTTTGTTTTAAAATGTCATAACTTTAAACAAATTATGAAAAAAGAGATAAATATATGATATAGATGTAAAAATTCCTGCTATAAATTAAATATGAAACAACATTTTTCCCCAAGGTGGATATCCGATTATCGAACCATGTTATTAGAGGCCTGTGCCTAAGTGATACATAAGAATTATGAGTTACTTTAGATTTCCAATAGGTAAAGGCATAAGATCAACTGTGAAACCTCTTTCTTTGTAAAATAATTTGAGTTTGCAGATATGTTTTCATTTTATTTTTAGTTTTGAATACCAGATAAGTCATCCATACAGATGATGTGGACATTTATGTAGAAGAGAGGAAGTTTAGATCAGTCTTCTGTTTCAGGGGCAGTCAATTTAATTTCTGATGTACTCCAAGTGTATGCCCTTAAATCCTTTTACAGTAGTGGAATAGGATTTGGTCTGTCTTTTGAAATTCGGTTCTGAACCTGGGAAAGTTTCCAAATTAAGCTTAGATATTGCCTAAACCTCTTTACAGAAATAAGTTTCAACAAAAGAAGATTTCCTGATTAAAAAAATATTTGAATGGAGAGAAAAAACTCAGAATTACTAATCACAACTCAGCAGCTGACAAAACTGACAGAGGATGTTAACTACATTAAAGCATAATGATATCCTTAATTTAGAACCTACCTTTATTGTCCATATGAAACCAATTTAAAAAAAAACAGACTATGTGCTAATTCCTGTTATTGCATTTCAAGATCATTCATTTTACACTTTCTTTCTCTCTTTCTCTCTTTCTCTCTTTCTCTCTCTCTCTTTTTCTTTCTTTCTTTCTTTCTTTCTTAATATCTGTTGTTGTTAAACTATAATTTGAAATATTGTTTACATATAATTCCAGGGGGGAATGTATCCGTTCCTGTAAAACACTGTTTTAAAATGCTCAACAGGAAATAGAATTCTTCTTGTTTCTAATAGACATGAGGTTATCTTCTTTTTAGTCAGAGAATAGGTACAACATAAGTGTTTGCAATAACATATATTTGAAGCAAGATCTAATTTAGGTAACTGTGCAGAAACTTCTAACATTAAATATACTAAGTCTGTGGTTTGAATCACAATGGAAGAAAGCAGAAAATTGGTTAAATATACTGAGAAAACTCTGAGTAGTTGTTACAATAAAGGAATGTTCCCACTACTACATCATATATATTCTGTGGATTTCCTCTCTTTCTTTTTTTTTTTTTTTTAATATGGGGAGAAGGAAGCAAGCTTTAATTACAAAGAATCTCTTCTTTTGTTTGTGTCTACTTGGAGTGACTTCTGTGACATCAAGATGAGGTGTCCTGACAATGATCGTGATGTCAGAGGACTATGACTTCAGCTGGAGGAATAAACAGAAGCAGCAGATGAATTCTTATGAAATAAACCTCTGCTTCCATAAAAACGTCTTTGTGAATAAGAAACAAGAAAAGAAAAAAACCAAAAGAGATGTGACATATTTAGGTTATGTCCTTTAATATTCAAGATGTATCCCAAACGTGCTGATTTCTATAACCTTTTCTTGTAACACTCAACCCATTACAGATGTAATGATTTTTTAAAGGAGCCTTCAGATATTCCTACTGATTCTTATGACAGTTACAACTTTCATATTCACTATGCCCACACAAATGTCTTCTGTATAAAGTCAATTAGGAAGTAATACCATAGCTATACTCTGTGATCTCATAATTCATTCCTCCAGTTACTGTGCTGTGCAATGCCTAGGGCTATAGGTGTAATTAAATACTTAACTGGAACCAGCTGAAGTCATAACATGGAAACACAAAGATATAATTTCTCTGTATTTTTATTTGTATCTGCATTAGACTTACATTTCACATTTGGATACAAACACATTAAATATTCAATCTTAATTCAGTTTGAAATACTTATCAATTGTATGACTATGAATTATTATAATACGGTATAATGCAATACAATACAATAATAAAATATAATATAAAAAAGTAGAAAATCAGTTTGTGAAAAGGTTGTATAAAAAACAGTTGGGGGAGAGGAACTCAAACCACCTCCCCAAAAAAAGAACCAAACCAGAAAAAAACCAGAAGAAACTTCACTGGCTCAACAGTGTAGTACCTATACAGCACCTCCCCCACTGTTAATACTATGATAAAATATGCATAATTTTCAATACAAGACTTACATCATCTCTGAGTTACTTTGGATGAAAATTTAATTTAAATAATATGAGGCAGACACACAAACTTCCAAGACAACAACTCCTTCTCATCATGAAACTTGAAGTCTCATCACTGACCTCAACTGCAGCAGCAGGGTACCCTAGGGAAAGAACTAATTTCTCAGGTAAGTAGGTTGGTAGCTATGGTGGGTTTGACCTTGGTTGGCTGCCAGACCTCCACCAAGCTGCTCTCTGTCACCCTCCTTAACAGGGCAGGGGGAGAAAAATAAGATGGAAAAGCTTGTGGGTTGAGATAAGGACAGGGAGATTACCAATTATCATCATGGGCAAAACAGACTCAACTTGGGAAAGAGCAATATCATTTATTGTTAATTAAAGATAGAGTAGGATGGTGAGAAACAAAGACAAAAATAAAGACACTATGTCCTGTCCCCATCCCCTTTCTCCCAGGGTCAGTTTCACTCCCTCATTCCCAACTCCTCTACCTCCTCCCACCCCACCCCTCAAGTGGTGCAAAGGGGATGGGGAATGGGGGTTGCAGTCAAAACAGTTTGCCTCTGCTGCTCCTTCTTCATGCTCTTCCCCTGCTCCAGTATGGGATTCCTCCCATGGCAGACAGTCCTTCACAAACTTCTCCAACAGGCATCCTTCCCATGGGCTGCAGTTCTTCAAGAACTGCTCCAGCATGGGTCCTTACCATGAGGTACAGTTCTTCAGGAATGGACTGCTCCAGTGTGGGTCCCCCACAGGGTCACATGTCCTGCCATAAAACCAGCTCCTGCATGGGCTCCTCTCCATGGGCATGGTCCCTGCCAGCAGCTTGCTCTGGCATGGGGTCTCCATGGGCTACATCTTCCTTCAGGGTATATCCACCTGCTCCAGCATTGGGTCCTCCAGAGACTGCAGTGTGAATATCTGCTCCAACATGGTCCTCTCCATGGACTGCATGGAGACAACCTGCTTTGCTGTAGTCTTCTGCATGGGCTGCAAGGGAAACTGCTCCTGGAGCGCCCCCTCCCCATGCTGCTTCTCTGACTGTGGTGTCTGCATGATTATTTCAAATTTCTTTATCATTCCTCTCTCTCACAGCTGTTGTGTAGCACTTTTTGCCCTTTCTTAAATATGTTTTCCAGGAGGCACCACTATCTTGGCTGAGTGGCTCAACTGTGTCCCATGGTGGGTCTGCTGGAGTCATCTGGAACCAACTGTGTCTAGCATGGGACAGCCCCTGGCCTCTCCTCACAGACGCCACCCCTGTAACCCCCCCACTGACAAAATCTTGTTAAGTAAATCCAATAGAGCAGCCTACCAGCTGAGACAAGAAAACATAGTGAAGTTTCTTGGCAGTATAAAAATAACTTCATAGTTTCTTGTTTCATATTTATTGCTCTGAAATATTTCTATTATTTTCTCTATTTTTTCTCTGGTAATGGATATTTTCTTTCTACAAATAGAATGAGAAAGATTCACCATTTCGCCTGGTGAGATGTGAACTCCTCTGTGTTACTTTGAAAAGTGTTTTTAATCTCCCTTGCTGATGTGAACACTCTAATTATGGTAGCTTTGAATGTGACAGTATCTTTTTCATCAGACTGGCATCAGTGGGATGAAAGTAGTGAGAAGTAAGGAGTTCAGATGTGGAGATGATGCAAAACCAACTAGGCTCATCAAGAGTTCTATGCATGAAAATCATGAATAAAAGGAAAAGTTATATCCAACATGCAGAGGTAACACGCTTTGGCAGTGTCTGAGATACGAAAAGAAAGGAAAAGCAAAGGTGGCAATGGTGTTGGAGAGAGTCTGAGAGTGATGCTGTTTGAATAATTAAATATTTTAGTTCACTTTCAAAGCTGAAAGATGAGACAAAAAAATAATCTAGGTCCGTGTCTTACACACTAGAATTTAAGATAGTAAAGTCTATGTTCAAGGCCCTGTTCATTGCAATACATCAACTGATTATATCACTTTGGGTTCAGTAACATTAAAAAGCAAGTTAAAAAATATTAGTTCCAAGTCAAATGAAACTTTCATTTTTGAATTCAGAATAAAAGGAACAAAAAAAACAGGTGCAAAGACGATGGAGCCAGGCTCTTTTCAGAGATGCATAGTAACAGGACCAGAGGCAATAGGCACAAACTGAAACACAGGAGGTTCCCTCTAAATATCAGGAAACACTTCTTTTACTGTCAGGGTGACTGAGCACTGGGACAGGTTGGAGATCCTGGAGATCTTCAAAAGCTGTCTGGACATGGTGCAGGGCAAACTGCTATGGGTGAACCTGCTTGAGCAGGAGATTGAACAAGATGACCTCCAGAGGTCCCCTCCAACCTCTGTGTCCCCTCCATCCAGTCTGTGGTTCTGTGATTGCTGTCCTTGTCCAGACTCCCCTAGGACTCTCTCTACCCTGCCCATGACCCAGGACCCCATTTCAGTCCCCCAGGTTCATCATCCCCTGCTCCAGCAATGCTACAGTAGGGCCAGTCTCCACCTCTCCACAGCCCTGCCCTGCCCAGCCATAGGCCCGCTGAGCAGGGCCCACCTGCGGGTGCATGTCCCAGCCTGGCCACGCACCATCCCTGTCCCCAGGGAGGTGCCCAATACCCAGGGCTGAGGCTCCCCCAGTGCCCTTTGGCTAACCTAGCTTCCAGACCCTGCCCTGCCCGACCCTCCTGGGGAGGCCCCACTGCTCCCTGGCCCCAAGCAGACACCAGCCTCTGCTGTGCCTGACAATTCATGTCACTGAATTTTCTTTACAAGGGATAGCAATATTTCAGCTCTGCCCCTAAAGTTTGTCGTTTTTTAAATTTTTTTTAAAAATTTATGAAATCTTGAAAACTACAAGTTATCAGAAAAGCCATAGGTATCATCCCAGTTTTAATAACTCTCCTCCTTCTCACTATGTTTTTTCAGTATTTTTGTTACAGCTTTCATATAAAATTATCACTAACTGAAAAATTAGAAAGTGTTACTTGTGTATTTACTTAGCAATGCATACAGCTTTTGGTCAAATATTTTTGTTTGTTTCACTGTGTATTCTAATGCATGCCCTGAAAACTCTAGCTTCACAGAGAATAAAAGAAATTATTCCCTTGTATACAATGAGAGCCAAATGAGTATGCTAGCATTGCAAATCTAAGAGATAGGTTTTCGTCAATAACTGCAAACAAATGGTTTCTTTCATTTCAAGTCAGATATAATCTGTGTTCCCACAGTGAGAATAAGTGTAATCAAGAAATATTTTCTAAGCTGATTTCATGCAAAAAACAGTACTGTGATAAACATTTAATAAGACAGAACACAGAACTCTCTGAATTTCATGAAGCTGCCAGTAATTTTTATTGTAAGATTCTAAAATGTGTGACCCGGACACAAACCTCCCTCATCCACCCAGGATCTTGTGAGAATACCAAACTGAGCACAGGAGTGTTAAACAAAAAGAACTATTGTGGGGCCATCAAGTTCTACAGAAAGATTATTGTGTTCATAGTAGTCGAAGTGCAGCATTTCTCAAAGATGTTGAATTTAGTCCAAACCATCACTTATCCTATGATAAGCTATGGAAAATTATCTCAGATCTTTCGGGATGGACCTTCTTGAGCCCAAATAAGTCATTTGTGGTATTAAAAGGGTAATTATAATGATGTTGCATAGTGACATATCCTGTCCCAATCCTTGCTGCCCAAGAAGACAAGTGTCAACACAATCTAAACTCATTTGCATTTAGTTGTGTAACGTAAACTGAACAAACTGAGAGTGGTGAGGTTCCTCCTACAGAGTTCATAAACCTAGCCTGGCAAATTTTCAGGACAGCACAAGAAGAAAAATTGTTTCTTGACTCATTGCTTTGTCCTCATATGCGATTACCTCATCTGATTGCCTCATAACACTATCTTATCTTGCTTGCACATCCGTGAGTTGTTAATGGTTTTCATATGACACAAACTTTTATTTCAGTCATGCTTTATTTAAAAGGTCATTTTCAGTGTTTTATGGTTTCCTCTGTTATTTGTCATTTTCTCTCAGAAACCCAAATCAGTATTTCCTACAAATACCTTTTTTTTTCAGAAAAAGAAGGTACAAAGGCAACCAATACAGTTCCAGTTTTGTGCATGACAATTTTTTGGTAATTGCAAGAGAAATGCCAAACATTTATAAGCTTTATAAGTCTGCTAATTAAGCATTATTAATGTGGTCATTAGGTCTCTTTAGAATGTCTTTATTTTAGACTTGAATATCTTATTCTCTTAATTCATAGAATACTAACCAAAGTTGTTGAAAATTATCATTTTCTCTATTACCTATTTACAACAGATTTGTCGGATAGCTATGCATTTGTAACTCTGGAATTTTGATTAGCCTTTTTTGCCTTAGTTTGATTATAACTCCCTTGTCCTCAGTGGCCACTGTGTTACTGTCAGGTAACTCCCCAGGATCATTTATGTCTTACTTGACTGCACACTGTGGATCCATGAACTGCAGATCAGATGGGATATCTAGAGGGTCAAACATTATCTCAGAGATCACATAGCACCACGTAAATCCCCTTCTAATAGCTCTCCAATGCCAAATGCAACTTTCATATCATGTAAACCAGCTGCATAGTCCCTGCCAGAGGCCCAGCCAGCTGTTGCCCTTCAGTATTCCTACTGCCCTACTGCAGCAGTCATTCATGAAAAGCTGAAGTCTCTAATTCTGGGGAAGGAAAAAGAGGATGACAACTCACCCCACTGAAATAAATGGTCTTGAGGCTTTCCACAGGATGACCAGTGCCCTACCTTGTGGTGGGTTAGCCTTGGCACACAGCCAAATGCTCACTCAGTCCCCCTCCTCAGCAGGACAGGGGAAGAAAATAAGATGAAGAAGCTTGTGGGTTGAGATGAAGACAGGGAAATCACTTACCAGTTACCATCACAGGCAAAACAGACTCGACTCAGAGAAAATTAATTTAATTTATTGTTAATTAAAATGTATTTGGCTAGTGAGAAACAAAGACAAACATTAAATGACCATCTTTCACTCCTCTACCTCCCCCCGCGATGAGCAACATCGGGGGGAGGGAGGCGGGATGGGGGATTATGGTCAATACATAGTGGTTTCTCTCTCTTACTTCTTCCACCTCACACTTTTCCCCTGCTCCAGCATGGGTATTCTCCATGAGCTGCAGTTCCTGAGCAAAAATTCTACTCCAGCATGGGTCCTTCACATGCCACAGTTCCCATCAGGAAAATATGCTCTAGCATGGGGTCTCCACCATCTTCAGCTCCTTCAGGAAATACCATCTTCTCTAGCATGGCTCCTCCACAGACTGCAGTGGATATCTGCTCCAGCATGGTCTCTGCCATGGCGCACCTCTTTCCCCTCCTTCTTCTCTGACCTTAGTGTCTGCAGGATTGTTTCACATTTTTTTTTTCTCATTCCTCTCTCTCACAGCTTCTGTGCAGTGTTTTTTTCCCTTTTTTAAACATGATTTCCCTGAGGCGTCACCAGCTTGGCTGATGGGCTCAGCTGTGTCCTGCAGTGGGTCTATCGTAGCTGGCTGGAACCATTTGTGTCTGTCATGGGGCAGCCCCTGGCCTCCTCTCAGAGAGGTCACTCCCTGCAGCACCCTGCTACCAGCACCTTGACACCTACACCCAATGCATTCATGTGTCGAACCTGATGGCTAGTATCTCTCTGAGCACTTACACAGTTCATGGGGACATGAAAGGTGCCCTGAGCTTTTGTTGCCAGCTTCAGCAAATCTGAGAATGTGAGAAAGAAATATAGGACTGCTTTATTTTTCAGACATGAGATAAATAAACAAAGGATTGCTGACACTGACTCTTAAACATTAGTATACCCATTTCTACATTCCTTGTATCCCCACACCCATAACCTTTGCCTTTCATTGCTTGTTCTTCCCATGCTATTTATCATCATTTCTAATACCTCATGCTCCTTGCCACAGTCCACAGGAAGGCATATATCCTAAGACAGCAAGTCTCCTTCCTTTATAGTAAGAAGCAACTTTGTTTTTCATGTGAAAATATGCCTGTAACTGCAGACGGTGAAAAACTCACTTTGGGATTCTACTTATTAAGTCATAAGAGAGGAAAATCTGCCATCTTTAGAGAGAAAATGGTGGGGAAGGGAAGGGAAGGGAAGGGAAGGAAAAGAGGCTTTGAAAAAGGAAGTTTACAACAACTATGGGGAAGAGAAAGTGAAAAAGCTTGGCATCAGAGAAAGGCATGAGTTATGCATGGGAGGGTATGGAGGCAACCACATGAGAAGCTTTGTACACCAGCAACACCACAAATACAGTCAAACAACATTCAATGACTGACTGTCACTATAGGACAAAGCTGCCTTCCATTGTGGAGTTACAGAATATGCTTGAATAACAAGAGACATGTCACACTCTTCTACATGTGTTTTGGGAAGAGGTCTTTCAGCTGCCTGCCCAAAAATACAGACCAAGCCTGCACTGATGTGCAATGTATGTACCGATGTCATACATTGTATGTATGTACAGATGTCAGATCTGATCTGGGGAAGGTGACTTTTGATCAGTCTTTGTGCAGTCAATATCTCACACTTGTGCTCCCTTCTACGATTCCCACTGCCCACAATCAAGTGAACCAGAACCAGCCTAACAGTCACTGTTCCTGCTTTCAAGACAATGTCAAGGGAAAGAGGTGCTCCTTTAGAAAGGTCCTGATTCACTCCAAAGGCAGTTAGCCAAGAAAGACCAGCTCCTTTCTCTGCTGGAAGAAATAAAATCCTGATAGCTAATTGCTACCTGCTCCTAAGGGAAGGGGAGAACCAAAAGAAGTATTAGACTCTGGTTGGAGGAAGACCCTAACAGCTACCTGATGCTAAGCTTGAATTAATGCACCAAGATAATTTTGGATTGGCAATCTTTTAACATTACTATAGAAATGAAAAAATACTTTCTTTGAAATATGTTCGCTTGTATTTATATGTGTATGTATTATGCAATAGGATTCATAATATGGAATAGGCAACAGGTAGACTCATGGAAAAGTCGTATTACAACGTTCACAAGAAAGTTTTTGGTTTTTTGTCTGAAATACAAACTTAATGCACTTTGAGGTGCTTTAGTGACCTGTTTTCCTTTTATATAATCATACAAGAAGCACTCTTTTACTGCTTTCAGAACCACACTATGCTGTCTGAAATGATCAATATTTGATTTCAAGCTGAAGCCTAAAGATGGTTATTGAAAATACTTAGTGGATCGAGACCTTTAATGCATGAAGTTACATTACACTAATCATAACAAAAGGGTTTAATACTTTATATTCTATAGCAAACAATCAGATTAAAACTAGAAAATCATTTAAAATTGAGTTAAAACAAATCAGAAAGGGATTTTAATATCTCTTAAAAAAATTAAGGAGTCCCATGTCCTACAAACTTTCAAAGACTTTAATGATCTTACATCATCATGGAGCTTTTTGAAATTTGCACCCTTAAAAATAATTTATATCTTTTACATCTATACACATATATAGTAGAACTAGCTCAAGAAGGGCTAATTTTATTGATTGTATGGAAAGTAACCAAAGTTCACATTTGATAAAGGAAACAATTCATAAGCATTGGTGATACTGCTTGGTGATAACACTTAAGTTCTGTACATTTACAGTGGCACTTGATAGTTTGCCATTTCAAACATTAAGTTTGACCTGACCTAATCTCAGCATACTCCTTGATAATTCCATGATAACAGGTTGTATTATGCAGGCACGTTTTCCTTGCAGTTGCTGATTGCATTCACAAAGAGGAAAACAGCTCTCAAGTAAGCAACCCTTCAGTACTATTGAGGTATATGTATCTTTTGGAACAACCATTGCTGAAATGTGAGCACTCATATCACAGCTGTTGTAAGGACAGGTAGCTCAAGAAAAATTCAGCAGAAAACTGAGTTTAATTTTTAAATACTGCAGATTCTGTTACAGCCAACTTACTGGCTCTAAAAATCAGGAGCCTGTAGTTCAACCATCTCTATGAACTATTTTCTGTCACTGGAACAAACTCAGACCTAAATCACATCCTTGCATTGCTAATGGCTTTACAAATGCCATTATGAGGGACATTTAAAGACCTTTGCGGCATGGCCAACTTACAGCAAAATGAATGTTCCAAAACAATGCTGTCTAGGGACAAGACATGCCATACAACTCTGAGGTGTTCTCTCTGTATGGGAAAACATAAAATATTTTGAGGATACTAGTAGAAAGATTCTGTAAAACATATATTCACAGAGCAACAAACCCAAGTCAGACAAAAACTTAGGGCTACATTTACTTCCTAGATTCCTGTTGCATCCTGGTAGACATAACTAATGGACTCGATCTGCTGTGACTTAGGTGTCTGAAATAGAGACATCTGGCTATGAACCTGTGCCTTCAATGAATAGTGAATAACCTCTAAATAAATAAATAATTAATAACTTCTAAAAGGTGATTCAACTGATTTCTGTTAGGCACCTATCTTAGGACAAAATTTATTTTTATGCACTTATCTTTTTCCACTGAATAGAAAGGAAGGCTAGATTGGCTAGCTCCCAGTTGTTTAATTGACTTTAAACTCAGAAAAATATGAAGTTAGGTAAAATGAATCCTGCACAGTTTGTCTGCATAGATAATTTCAATTTAACTGTAAATTAATAAGAATATTCCATGTATTTTCTGAAAATCCAGAATTCCTTATTCTGAGCAGAATTAATCTTTTTGGCTGTGGCATTATTTAGAAACAACTTACTTTTCAGAAGGAAAGGAAAAGGAAGAAAAGGAAGAAAAATCCCAATGAGTGACCTACAACCAAGAAAACAAAGCCAGTCTGAAAACAGTAGTGATATCCCCCAGACTTTAGAAAACCTCTGTAAATACCATAGCGATAAAGATATTGCATCACTCATTTAAGTAGTTGTATATTTCCACATTTGTAAACATTGACAGATATTTAGCTGAAAATGGAAAATATTTTAGTTTCTTCAAAGTATTTCTGGCAGTGTTAATTTATGTCTGAGTGTGAAGGAAATCTTCCCTGTACTTCTTCCCCCCTGATTTCCTATATATACTCTGTTATCTCTAGCTGAAAACCTCAAAAATAATAACTCTTTCTTAATTACGAAATTATTATATGAAGTGCACATAATGCAGAGGAATTATTTTATTCATTAACAGCTGAAAATCTTGCAATGGTTAGTAAGCACTGGCTTTACCAAAAGAAAGGCAGGTCATGAGGTGAATTTCTGCTTTAAGAGGATTTTATTTTTTCTTTTTTTTAAAGAAAATTGGACTTTTCCAACTCTGAGGTTTATTACAAAGCTTTCTCAGGTTTTGAACAAGTCATAACTTTTTATTTTTTCTGGAAAGAAATAAAAATATTTACATGCTTTGAAGGTAAAATAGAGTCTCTATGGATGAAAATGCAAATGCCTGAAAGATCCCATGCATATTAATAGCATTGTTTGACTAAAGAACAATTGTTTGATATTTTTAGGTAGATTTTTACAGAACAAAAAAAGAATTATCACCCTATGGCCCTTAGAGGGGGCAGGAATGTCTTTTACCAGTTTTTTTTTCAGGGCATCTGTCTAAATAAAAGCCAGAACAATGTCAAGATATTTTTGTCAGAAATTACAAACTGTAAACCTGAACAAAGAGTTTTACTACGTTTAGATCCAAAGGAAAGGGAGTTTACTTATGCACATATCTATATTACTATTTCTGTCTTCTCCTATACTAAATATTTATTCAAGAGGTCTAAGAGGATGATCTAAGTGATCTAAGAGGAAGATGAAACAGGCAGTTTCATCAATGTTTTAGTAGACACAAGTAAAAAAACATTCTTAGAAATTAATCCCCATGATTAATACATTTTTATTTACATTTTGCTTTAGCCTATTCTATATTTCTTTTCTGGAGCATTCAATAGTTCAGCAGTAGAATTACACTGATGAGAAAATATGAATTCACCATCAATGTGTCTTGAAGTTGGAACATGCTCAGAATGTGCATCTATGACCTGATGAATGCTCACCCTGCAGTGTATTATGTATTTTTTAGTTCTGGGGTTTTTTTTGTTTGTTTGGCTGGATTTGTTTGGTTTTGGTTTTAATAGAAAAGCTTAATAGACAATCTGATTTAAATGGCTCAGGGCACCATGCACCACATGGCACACTGGTTGTGTGTGTCATACTATGGCATGACACCCATTTTAATGTCACAACTACAGTCAAACTGTAGAAGGTGCAGTGAATAAAAGAAGTGCAAGATCTTAGATACCTACCTTAGAAATGCATGCCTACTTCTATTTATATATATGAATCACTATACATTCGGCATTGTGCTAAGCATAGATTTCTACAGCTGAATTATACTCAAAAAGTTTGTTGTTATTTCAAATCAAAAATATGAGCTAACTCATAGCAGTGTATGTTGCATATCTGCCCTACTGCAGGCCAGTTACTGGTGACCCATAGCCGGGCAGTGATTCACTTGGTCAAATATGTATCCAGGGTTATTTGAAGTACTGTTATGATTTTCTTCCAAGCCTTCTGCTGATGTTCTATAATGACATGCGTGTCCTGTAGGCACGGTCTCATGTCTGCCAACCACATGTGCATATCTTGAATCCTTTAGGGCATGTGATGCGATCAAATAGAACCAGATGACTATGTTCAGGCAATTAATTCCTACACT
>VYZW01022071.1:17743-33902 GCA_013401315.1 Balaeniceps rex
TTATCATCTCACTCATTTTTAGTAAAAATAAAGAAATAATGAACATTTTCTTTTTTTTCAGCGGAGACACTACTTCGTATGATTTTCCCTAGCTGGCTTGCAGGTGTTGGAATTCAGCAGCCTCAAAGAGTCAGGGGAAGGCAATTTTATTGAGTCTGGTTTGGTAACATGAGCTGTTCTATCTGTATCCCCAGATTTTAAGGTTATGATCTAACACGTATTTTGAGGTTTATATCCCACATTCAGCTTTCCCACAGAAGAAGCTACTCAGATGACAGTAGTAACTAACAGTAGCAGAGTCACGTACAAATAAATAGTTTTGGCTTTTTTCACCTGATAGTGTTGCAACACATCTCTTATTTCCTTCTTTCAGTACCTGCTCAAAATAATTTTGAAAACAAGGAACCTGCGGCATGGTTATTAACTGCAAAGTGAATCTGAATATTTACAATGCATAGCATGCAGAATGCATTCCTAAAAGGTAAACATGTCAAAGAAATACTGCTTCTGTTTTTCCTAAGATGTTGATATAATTGTGCTTCTGGCCCTGACAGTGTTGTATCAGTGGTGTACCATGTCAAATAAAGAGGAAATACTGCTGAATGAAAAGAAAGGAACGTGTTCTGAGCATGAATATTAACCTTCCCTGTGGCATTATTGGATTTATTCTTTCCCTTAACGAATTTCTTGTTTTCTTGATGAGGAAGAAAGTGTGTTATAGGTAAAAGGAAATAAAATCTGACATTCAGTTATTAAGGAAAAAACCAAAGAGCTTTTATTTCTTTTGTTGTTGTTTTCCCATTTTGTTAATTAAACCATTTTCATATTTACCATTTTTAAAAAATGCCAAAAGGTAAATGTTCATATACACAATACACTTCCTCTTGCTCTCTTTTAATTCCTTTTGTTTGTCATGGACTATGCAAGTTATTTTAAATGTAAGAACATCAACAATAGACTTTTTTTCCCCATTTGAACTCAATTCCATCAGAGACATTTTATGACCAGAGGCATAAATGAAAGGAAGGCTGCAAAATCATTTGTCTAAGAGACCCAGAACAGTTCTGCCTCCTTTATTTGCCTGCTTTTCTGCAGCTAAGAGGAACTCAAATCTGAGCTGTAGTATATGATGCAAATACCTCTTCAGCTAGAGAGATTTATTGGTGAATAAACAGCGCACTACCTGTCCTCAGTCTACATCCTTTCAAGTACTGTAACTGGAAATCATCATTTTGTGCTTGTGCCCTTGATGATCCTCTCATGTTTGTTCAGCTACTTTTCTATTCCTCCTTCATTTTTGTTCCAATTTAGCACACATTCATCTTACGGTAAATCTAGGAAATAACAGAGAATGTTATGGTGTGTATTAAAACTAACATAACAGAAATGCCTTTTTATTTTGTGTTTATATAATATATGTTTCTCTCTTTCAGTAGGTAGAATCTTAACACAGGTAAGAGACAGTCTTCACTGCACCCAAGAATGTCTATATTAAACTGAATCTTTTGATTTGTCCTAAAATGTGGTACTTAATGTTTTCTGTATCTTAACCAGTAGACTTCCTCCTATGAGTGATAAACATCTTGGAGCACTGAAGGAATTTATTTTCTTGTAATATTATTAAGGAATTATTTTATAATGTCCAGTGGGACTTACAGGTGTAAATAAGGAATAAAGATAACGTGATGGATTTAAACAGTTCTCCATGGACCACCCTCATATGCTCTGTACACCACACCTCTGAAACACCTCTTAGCAGACATTTTCAGAACAATTCCATCCATAATACTGATGTTAAATATTTTAGCAGTAGATTAAGAATTCACTTGTGCTTCTGTAATTTCACCTCAGAAGGGAAAATATTGTGCCCACAATTTTAATTTCTCAGAATCAGAATACTGCTTTGCAAAGTGAACATTGCCTATTTATCTATAACATATGTTCCAGGTACAGCCTCATGGATATATACCCTGTATTTCACAGAACTGCTAATTCTGCTGAAAACAAAGTATACTATATTTGAATGGGGCTATAATATCAGCCAATTATAAATGAAATACACCTGCTTAAAATTTGTACCGAGTAATAAAAATAATTGAGAACCGACAAATCTAATATACAGATGGTGGAGCATGCCTACATTTACATGCAACAGGCTCTGGATATTTTAAGGTTTTATAGTCAGGTAGGAACACATGATTTTAATTGAAATGCAAAGAACATAATCACCTGTTTTAAACATCAGCCAGCCCTTCATGTTAAATATTAAACAATTCTGAATCTGGTTCAAAAGCATTCCCAACAGCAATTAACTCCCCCTTGCATACTTAAATATTTCTTATGTTGTCTGCAAGCCACACACCTGGAAGAAGGCCAAAGCAACGTCTTATCTTATAAAGTGCATTTTAAATTGAGAAATATCTTTAACAGTGAGATTCACCAAGATTTATTTTAAACATCTCATTGATGTCTACTGCCAGAAGTCAAATGACTTCTTCACTGTGTTTAGAACAATAATAAATACTAGTCAAAAAGAAAAAAAAGTTGTACTGACTTTTGATCTTTTTGCCAAGAGAAAAATTAAACCTAGTAGTAAGTAGTACAGGATTTCTACTGAATGCATTTCAGGACAGGAATCTGAGCCAAATTGAAGTTAGAAGTGATATCAAAGAACCTGTGACCACATAAATGAAGACAATGTAAAACAGAGAGGGTTACACCCTCCATGGCTACTCTTATGCTGTGTGACTGAGAACATACATGCTGCACTGCATAGTACTAATAGTTTATTTAATTTTCGTGGGACATCCTGGCCTGTTGCAATTTTCAGGCATTAATCCAACCAAGAACATGATGTTCTCTATACCTCCCCTAAAGATAAATTAATGCCATTTGGTGGGAGTTTTAAAATACACAGTAATATACCCTTCCACCAAATATGTGGAGTAGGCAAGGCCCTTTGCACTCTGGGGACTATGGTTAAGATTTGTTGAAATTTTGCTACTTGCATGGGCTGTAAATCAAACAGACTTTGAAGTACAGGGGACAAATCTGCTCTTAGTGACACTGCACAAGCAAAGTTGTTCACTTTTTGAAGATTAGAGAGAAGAAACAGGACTGATTCTTAATTTAAGCACCTCAAAGAAGTACCAAGTCAAGCAGAATGAATCTGACCTTGAATTTATAAGCTTTGTTTAAGGATGAACATAGGGTCTACTGCTATTTAAAACCCTTTCCCATTACCAATCAATAAATCCTTTGGGTAATGATGCAACACATATGCGATATACACATATACAACATATATTAAAGGAAAGCCTTTTTACTACAAGGGGGAGGAAGAAGTATGAATGGAATAACAGACAGGATCCAAAAACCTTTTCTACTGTGTTTTAAGTGAAGATCATGTGCAGAAGGAATGAACGCAGAATTATATCAGAAATTAATTTCATTGTAAGCAAAAACCTCAATTGTCCAATGTTCTGAGGTAGTACAACTTGTATGAAGTGAAATTAGAGTTCTACGGCAGCAGGCTATGTTGATTTACCATTATTCTACTTAGCAGGAGACAAGGAACATAGATAATAGAGTGGAAGAAAATACAAAGGACACACAAGAATTATCTGGGGGAAAAAGCAGTTTCTGAAAAGAAATAATAATCAATCAGTATTGAGTACTCACTCCTGCATCTTGTTATCTTGATAATTTTCTTCTGCTTCTCTGTCTAATCAGAATATTAGAGAGGTTTTTAGATGTCCTTGGTTCATAATGAGTTGGCCTGGGACCTGCATAAAACAGATAGTTCAGAAGCTAGTCAGTATCCAAAGGTCCCAAATTTTGTCATAGAGGGCAATCCATCAGAAACCTAAAATTCTTGAATGTCAACATTACATGCTGTGTTCAACCTCGCCCAGAGCTTCCACAGAGGCTGTATTTATCACAAGCTGTTTCTTTCAGTCTGCAAGCTGAAGAGCTAGGGATAGCATGTAATCCTTCTTCCTTGCCTTTTCTGTTGACTTCTGTAACTGCATGTATCACTGTTAGATGGAATATTATGATTTTCATGGTAAAAAGTTGAATTGTTATAATAAAATGTATGTTAGACTATATAGAGAGTAATACTCTATCCATTGCATTCTTAGCCTCCAGAAACATGTATGTTAATTAATGCCAGTCTGAAAGACACTTATTGCCTTTGTCTACAAATGATAGTAAAAAAAATTATTTATCAAAAGAGCATGCTTTATCAAGTTTTCAAAGAATTTTGTATTTTCATTTACATAGGTTGAAAATGATTTTGTGTGCAAATAAAGTTTTTGAAATGGTGAATGCAAAGGAGTAGATTAAATCTGTTGAGTTCATAGTTAACATAAAGACAGGTTTTTTTAAAATATAAACATCTCACTGCCTTATTTATACATTAACCACAAATCATTACTGCTTAAAGCCTTGACTAGTGCAATTTAATCAAATAATTGAATACTGGTTCAAGTTCTTAGATGGAGCACAGCTGTACACAATAACAGTGGCTTAAACTAACGTATACTTATTTACCATAAGTCCAATTCTGGATCCATCAGATTCTGGATAAAATTAAGCCATTTGGTTTTCGGAGGAGAATTATAATTTGATTTGAAAATACGTATTATTGATCATAGGAAAATTCAAGTTGGGGCAGATATGCACGGATGCAATAGTCATATTTGGAACAGAGGAAATTTTTTATTTAAATTCTACACTAAGTATTTTCCAAAGATTTTGATTCTATCATGTCATGTTTCCTGTATCTCAGCCTTCAACTTTGCTGGCTAGGAAAACTGGACAGGTAGAATTAAAGCTTTTCAAATGGAAAGTTTTTAATTTTTTCCTGTACTTTATAAATAATGTTGACAAGTATGTAGTTGCTTAGTTCCCCACAGCACATGATTTAATACATTTAAATTACAGATGTTTAAAATTCTACTTGGAGGGATCATACTGGTTTGGAAATCGTAGTCATGTGTTATACATCTATATTTAATTTACAAAATTCATAAATCAGGAACCCAGTATTTATATTTAAACACATATTTCTTTCTAATTAATTAAACACATTAAAAATGAAACCATGTGTATAAAATGATTTATAATACCGATCAATGCAATTTATATTGGCTATAACAACAAACAATTTATTCTCAAATATTTTTTATCACATAGATGAATCATAGGGAGAATTTTCTCAACTTTTATTTAAATTTTCTCTGTCATACAAACTGAAAGAAAGAAAAAGAGAGATAAATAAGTTATTTTAAAAAAATTAATCACTTCCATCTGAAACTGCATATTAGCTAATGACCAATTATACTTCCACAGATAACCATATACCCAAATTATAAGAAACTGGTGCTTGAAGAAGTAAAATACTTGACAACAGAAAAGTCTAAAAATAATCTGCTAGCTCAATGTATTTTTAATTTTTTATTATTTTAGAAAAAACAATCAATGGCAAATCTCACTATCTGATCTGTGCAACATACTGGAGATGACTCCTCAAATAACATGACTCCCATGGAGGGAATGGACAGATAAAATAAACTGTTGTAATGTATATACAGTTATATATATGACAATAATCTGAAGAAAAATTTAATGACCATCAGGATCAATTTACTTGAAGTTATTCTGAAAGAGGTTGCTCTAAGTTTCTTCCTGCAACTTAGATGTTTTACAGTGTGTGGTAGCATTGAAACCTTTTGCAGCTTAGATTCACAGTTTTTCCGGTGATTCCAAATTGAAGCACAGTGTTTCAGCCTTTCTGAAAAGGCATGTAGCCAAAGAGGAGAGAAGATCCTTTAACAGAACTACTGTTACCAAATGCATTCCAGTATTTCATAGAATCATAGAATCATAGAATCATAGAATGCTTTGGGTTGGAAGGGACCTTTAGAGGTCATCTAGTCCAACCCCCCTGCAGTAAGCAGGGACATCATCAACTAGATCAGGTTGCTCAGAGCCCCATCCAACCTGACCTTGAATGTTTCCAGGGATGGGGCCTCCACTACCTCTCTGGGCAACTGTTCCAGTGCTTCACCACCCTCAGTGTAAAAAATTTCTTCCTTATATCTAGCCTAAATTTCCCTCCTTTAGTTTAAAACCATTAGTCCTTGTCCTGTCACAACAGGCCTTACTAAAAAGACTGTCCCCATCTTTCCTATAGGCCCCCTTTAAGTACTGAAAGGCCGCAATAAGGTCTCCCCGCAGCCTTCTCTTCTCCAGGATGAACAGCCCCAACTCTCTCAGCCTATCCTCGTGGGAGAGGTGCTCCAGCCCTCGGATCATTTTCGTGGCCCTCTTCTGGACCCGCTCCAACAGCTCCATGTCCTTCTTGTGCTGAGGGCTCCAGAGCTGGACGCAGTACTCCAGGTGAGNTGTTGAACCTCATGAGGTTCGCACAGGCCCACCCCTCCAGCCTGTCCAGGTCCCTTTGGATGACATCCTGTCCCTCAGGCGTGTCAACTGCCCCACTCAGCTTGGTGTCATCCGCAAACTTGCTGAGGGTGCACTCGGTCTCGCTGTCTATGTCATTGATGAAAATATTAAACAGCACTGGTCCCAGTACAGACCCCTGAGGAACACCACTTGTTACCAGTCTCCATTTCTAGGTTACCTTGCACTGAGACCATATCTTCCAGAAAATTACATAAATATTACTGCTGTCACAGACCCTTCATGATTTCCCTTAGTGATTTTTTTATGATGATTAATTGCTGCAATGTTAAATGTGTTTCCTATTTTATATTCAACTTTATATGGCTTCAATATTGACCACAAAAGGTTTTGTGCCTTTTTTTGGTGGATTAAAAAGGTCTTTAGTACTCTCTTTCTTCTGTATGTAAAACTCAACCATATGTCAAGCAACACAGAAAAAAAGGGCTCAGAGTCATAGACTCCACATACATGTAATCCATTATTTCCAATAGTTATCTGTAATTATTTTAGAACAAGATTTCATAGAACCTAAATTTCAAGATCTACAATTCCACAGTAGCTTTGCTGGCATATAGCACAGAGATTAAAAGGAAAGGCAAAACAAAAAATTACCCATCATATTTTTGTGCTTCTACAAACACATACAATAATTAATTATTTGTAATATAAAAATCAGCACCAACCTCTGGCAACCATGAACCATCAACTCTGTGTTTACATTCTATGTAAACAGGTGGTCTTCATTTTTAGGTGCAAAACTCTACATATTGAATTTTTTGAACTGGTCAAAAACCTTAACAAAATCAACGTGAATCTAGAAATCTCTCTACTCTGTAGCAATGAAATCCAAGTGCCGGTATTTATTCACTTTGATGCATTCTAAGCTGGCTAATAATATTGTCACATTGAAGTAATTTTTCTATCAGAACTATCTGACTGTACTATTTCTTGTGACATTCACTTTTTACTCTTTTATGACACCTTTCTTTTTAATTTTCTTTCAAATGTAAAGAGCAGTCTACAATATAAACCTAAAACAATGGTTAAAAAATGGGCATCAGGGGAATAAGTCTGCTCATTGTTAAATAACTGTTTTCTTTCAAAAGATGACTAACAAAAATGACATTAAATATTCTTGTGTGCATGTGTTTTTAGAAGGGTGTTCCATTGCTATAAGAAGAGTATTGGCTATGTTCATCCACCCTGGTTCTATTACATGTTTTTTATGATGCAAAGAGATAATGTTTGCATGTTTGTGAAAACATGAAAATTAAATTAAGTCTAAATTATTTTGGGTGCTAGGTGAATCAGTCCTCCTGAAATAACAGCATATTAAAGTAATTGCTCTTAAAGTAAGTGTTTTACATAGTAAGAAAAGGTTAATGTGTTCAAATACATCCAGAGATAGGCGAATGCAGAGTAAAGTTAGAAAGACAGGTTCTTCACAGGATAAAGAGTTATGTTCATGTATCATATTTTAAAGTTAGTAAATTAGAATTTAATAGCAAACTATACATGATGACAGGAAGCTATGTAAACATAGGAAGGAATATGTAAACATATCGATGAAACATGAAATCAGTTCATAAAGCCTACGCCTTTCTGCTACATTGTTTTTTCCATGTTAAAGTACTGAAAGATAACTCAAGAATATTTGTGGACTCTCATCACCCTTCTTGATTGTAGTTTGTAATTCCTTAACTGATGTTTAGAAAAGACAACCTCATGTAAGCCTAGTTCAAACTAGAAAGAACACAAAAGCTGAACCTCAGAACTGTTTAGTTCTTTCCCATTACTTGAAACTAGAGACATTCAAAGACAGTGATGAGCACTGCAAGTCCAGTACTTCTTTCTAGATAATATCTTTACATATATTTTCTCTTTTGATTATTTTGCTGTTCTTGCTACAAGCATAGCCTATCTCAGCAACAGAGGCTGGATTCTGCTCCTACCTCCTGCTTAATCACTGAAGAGCTATAACCAGCCGTAAATACACATTTTGATCTCTGCTTTCTAGTTAAGAGACATTTATAGTGGTAACTATTGAAAAAAAAAACCACAATACAATAACCCTCTTCTGGTTCTGATTCTTTATTTATCATAAAGTATCTATTACTAATAATTTCATTTTTTTGTTTTGCTTCACAGTATCACCATGAATTCAGTATTTTTAAACAAAACAAACGATTATTCCACTCCTACACTAAACAGAAACAAGGGTCCACATAAGAAAATACAATAATAATTCTGTATTTGTTTTGGTGGGGGGTTTTTTGGTTTGTTTGTTTCATTTTCTATTTAGATTTTTAACTATCTGTTTCCATAATCCAGAGTGGCAAGTTACCTAGATGAAATGCTCATAAAAATGCAACTCCTATAACATGGCACTTCTCTTAATAAAAAATTAATAGTCTTCACTGTTAGTAATGATGACCAAACAATTATTCTCCGTATTGGTTTTGTCTACAAATTTTCATATGGCTATAGAGTTTAAATTTTGGGAATACTTTTTTTTTTCTATATTAACAACTAATGTTAGATTTACCTAAAAGTTGCTATTTTCTACATTTATTTTAAGCTTTCTTTTTTCTACCTTGTGCAGCTGAGCATCAGGCATCTTGTAAAAGTGATTGTGACAATACCCTGACTTATTCAGAGCTTTGAGGTAAATTTATTTGCACCTTTTCCATGAAGTAAAATACCAAGTTTAACAAAATTACTTTGAATCTTGAAATCTAGATTTCATTACTTGAGTGAAAACAATATTCAATGAACAATGGAATCACAAAAAGAACAGATACTTTTCATTACAGTAGCCAGTCCATCTCTGCAGTCTCCCTACTATCATTACAGTGGAATTTTTGTTTGTTTCCTTTATGAGGATGACAGCAGGAATTTTATATCACCAGTAAATTTCTACAATATTCCTGAGATAGGTGGAAGAGACTGTGTTTCCTCCCATAATGACCTGCTAAACAATCTAGCTACCCCAAGCATATTTTGAACTCTTCCTTCATTGTCAATTTATTTATCACAAATTTAATATCCATTGTTATTCAAGTCTATAAACAGCCTTTAGTAAGAAACACTTTCTTAGGAAAATACATGATGATTTAGCAAGACATCATGCAAAAGATTGCTTAGAAGATTTTCATGTTATTTTGTACTTGATCTCCACACTGGGGACCAACTGGATCAAATGCAGCTTTGCAGAAAAGTACCTGGGTGGGCTGGAGGGCAACAAGGTGAACACAAATAGAATCATAGAATCATAGAATGTTTTGGGTTGGAAGGGACCTTTAGAGGTCATCTAGTCCAACCCCCCTGCAGTGAGCAGGGACATCATCAACAGATCAGGTTGCTCAGAGTCCCGTCCAACCTGACCCTAAAGGTTTCTAGGGATGGGGCCTCCACTACCTTTCTGGGCAACCTGTTCCAGTGCTTCACCACCCTCATTGTAAAAAATTTCTTCCTTATATCTAGTCTAATGTTTCCAGTTGTTAGGATCCAATTTGGATGAGAGGAAGGCCCCCTTGCTTTCTAACTGACCTCAGACGAATCTGGGAGGCTAGGGGCGGCTAGACCAACCTCTCATTTTCAGGTTCGATCCCTTCGAGCGAGATTAAGACACAAACGAGGTCAGATGTCATGAGTCCACCTGTTTATTAATCACGTGTGCACTCTCGAAAAAAAAGGGGAACAGTGATAGAAAAGAAAGGAAAGGGAGGAAAGAAAGGTGGAAGATAAAGCAAGAGTTCAGAATACGAAAGCACAGCTAGTCACCACCATGGATCCGCGGCGTTCCGGGGATCTTCAGTGGTGTGGGACCGCCCACGGAGTCTTCAGTGGTGGGGGAGTTCGCCCCTGCGGTTCTCAGTGGTGGGGGGTTCACCCCTGCGGTTTCTGGTGGTGGGGGGTTCGCCCACAGGGGTTTGGGGTGATGGCCTTTTATAGGCTGCGTGCCTGAGGCAACAACTCCGCGCTTGCGCAGAACTCCCTTTTGCACCCTGCTTGCCCATGGCAACAGCACGTACCCCACGGCGACAGCATGTGCCCCACAGCGATGGCACGTACCCCACGTCTGAGTTCTCCCCCCATGTCTGGGGTCCCACACACCGTCCACGTGCACACGCCCACAGCCGGCCGTCCACACCGAGCAGGATGCCGCCATGACCCCTGCCGTTGTCCCTGTGCTTGTGCAGGCTGGCACACAGTTTCTCAGAGGAGTCTGTTAACTTCTTGTGGGCAAACTTTGACGCAAATGTTTAACTATTTCGTCCCTCACACCAGTGAAACATTTTCTGTTTTCACCCCTAAAACACTGATTTGATTTCTTGTAATTAAACTTTCCACACTGTGTTAACAGCATCCCAGCTGCATTATGAAGAGAACTGACAACAGGTTGAGGGAGGTGATCCTTCCCCTCTCCTCATCCCTGGTTAGGCTACATCTGGAGTGCTGTTTCCAGGTTTGGGCTCCTCAGGACAAGAGACAGGTGGACATATTGGAGTGAGTCCAACAGAGGGCTACTAATTAAGGGACTGGATCATGTTTCATATGAGGAGAGGCTGAGAAAGTGGAGTTTGTTTAGCCTGGAGAAAAGAAGGCTACAGGGGACCTAACAGCAGCCCCCCAGTACTTACAGGATGTTTTCTGAGAAGGTGGAGCCAAGCTCTTCACAAAGGTGTGTGATGAGAGGACAAAAGAGACATGAGTGTAAATAGAAACAAGGGAGGTCCAAATTGGATATCCGGAGAAACTTTTACACCATGAGGTCAGCCGTGCAGTGGATCAGGTTGCTCAGAGAGATTGTGCAGGCTCCATCCTCAGAGGTTTTCAAGACCCGGCTGGACCTGGTCTGACGTCAGAGCTGGCTCTGCTTTGAACAGGAGGTTGGGCTAAAGAACTCCTTATGTGCTTTTCAGCCTGAATTATCCTATGGTCCTATCCTACCTGGCCTCCATGTTTCTCTTCCAAAGACCATGAGTCTCCCTTAGATTCTGTGCATTATCTACCAACTCTAGTCAGATGTCTTGAATACTGTAGGGCACCTCAAATGGCACTAAATCACTATGTATAAGTAATTGAAGCAGTGTCAAGGCCTCGCTCTTTGAAACAGATGTCCAAGCTCCCATTACAATCAACTCATACTTAATGTGGGATTCAAATACCCACAATTAGGTGCTCAGTGAAATTTGGTAAGTTGGATAACTGTAGGTTATCCAAGGCATGTAGAACATGTTTCAGTTATAACAGAGGACATGTAGGAAAGCCAGAGCCTCAGAGGAACAGTTGATGGCTCACTGTGATAACTCATAACACCAACTTCTAGCCTTAGTCATGAAGCCAATGGAGTGTGTGGTTCAGCTTACCTCAAACTAGACATCTGAGGCTTGCTCCAATTGTGTAAAGATGTCGTCAAGCATAAAAATCAAATGCTCAGAGGTATGTGGTATAACACTGTGGCCTTGTAGATATAACAGGATTTACGGGAGAGCCATGGGCTTTTTGGAGTGGCAGCTGGACACCAGGATAAATACCCTAGGGCATCTAGAATGATAATGGCAGTCTATATGTAGCCAACTGATTAATCTGAATATGCTCTCTGTAGTCTGCTGATATACCGAACAGGATCTCAATTCAGCTGCCATGTATATAGGTTTCTAATGTCATTTCAAACACCCTCAGCTGTCATGGGTATCTGTTAGCACCATACTTATGTTTCAAATTCACCAGCATATCCTAAATGTTACTAGACGCCTTTGCAAATGACAGTTGAAGTGACACTCAAATATCCATAAGAAGGTTTTTTATTTTTATATATATATATACACACTCATACACATACACACACACACACACTCACGTCATATTTAGCCAGCTTATCTAAGTTTAGAAATTGACCATCTGGAACTACATTTTACCCAAGGAAACATTAACTGTGTTGTATAATAACTAAGAGTCCTTTCCAAACTGCTGACTCCTCAGGCAAAGAATAGATTCTGGGAGTCAGTGCTGACATGCTAATTTGGACAACATTACTTCCTTTGGTTACAGTTTTTCATTGATGATATAACAACATAAAGATAAGATTTGAACTGGAATTTCATTTTAGTTGAGGGTTAGCTAAAAACTAAATTATTCTCTCCAGTTTCAAATTTCTAACTAAAAACGTTTTCTCATTTAGACAGTGTTATCAGCCACATATCTGGACAGCTGCTCAAGACCCAACACTAAAATTACATAAACACCAGATATTATTAATGAGAAAAACAATCCATCAGTAAATAAGAAAAAAAATCTCTGAATGTTCCTCTCTTTTGTTGATTAGTACCAGAGTTGTAATTCAAGCTTTGATACATGTGCATACATACCCCCCTACACTCACATTGTTTTATTAAACATTCATTCATTCCTCTAAAATGTCTATTCATAAAAGTTTATTTAAATTTGCTTAATCAAAGCTATTCTTACTTAAGCAAATGGAATTAAAAGTTTGTTCGCAGTTGCATTCAGACAGAAATCTGGAGACCATCTGTGACTAGAGGCCACAGCACATACCCAGACAATCAGTCCCTGGTCTCAGCAAAATACTAGCCCACTTGACTCTTAAAATGACTGCCTAGAAGGCACGTTTTCTTCTGGGACAAAGAAATTGGGAGGTCTGGCATGTTCTTCTTAGTAAAGACAATATTGCACCTTTGTTTTAATTACCTATCATAAGAAAATCACAGGAACATTGTGGGGCTTATTTTATGTCATTTTTTTTTAATTTACTTTTCAGTGTAAATGTTTTCTACTTTTGGTCTGGAAAAGTTTTGGTTTGTTTGTGTTTCTTTTTTAACAATGCCAGAAACTTCTGAAACATATGCTGGTTTATGAACTACCATAGCAAAAATGATTCTAAACAACTTCAAAAGAATCCACCAGGAATCAATATACAGTTTTGAAAAAACAATTTACATAGATCTTTTTTAGCTGGAAATGTCAAAAAAGACCCAAAGGAAACCAAAACCAACAAAACCCCCCACCCAAATTCCTAAAAAACCCCAAAACCCCAAAAACCCCAAACCAAATGAAAACAGTTAGTGAGAATAATCAAAAGAGGATAAAAGTTTCAACTTCAACAGCCAGGACTAGAGGGAAAAAATACCTGTAACAAATAAAAGGTGTATACATCCAGAGTGATGCAATGAATATAGTTTTGCTTGAAATCCAAAAGGAGGAGAAATACAAGAATCAAAATGTGGAAAACATAACCTAAACACTAATTAGATGGTGTTGTAATTCAAGGAACAATGAGAATTGTGTAAAACCTTTTCAGACAACATACAATATAAATATGACAACACTTGTGTACATAATCTGGGTTTTTTTGTTCATCTGATTGTTAACCTTATTGAAAAGTCTTAGTAAATACATAGAGTGTTTTTTCTAGCAACAGATTTTTTTCTAAAGAATATTTATTTGCTACTTTCAAAATCATCACTTTATAGCTAAGTCTGAAAAGCATATACCCCTAATCTTTATAGTCTTCAGAGACATGGAATTTAAAGGTAATTAAATTATGCTTATAATTTAGGTCATATTATGGCTCCTGAGCGGGATACAAATTGTTGGCATTAATTATGTATTAACTTTAAATAGGTCTTGCCTTTTAATATAAAACCAATTTCCTGATGGCTGTGAATTTTTTCGTCTTCCTCTTTTGGCTTGTAAAACCGTTTGTTTACTCTACGCACATGTGTTAAAATAATGAATTCCTGCTAAAATCTGGTGCAAATGAATGTTCTGTTCTTTCACTTCAAAGCTGAGTGACTTTTGGACTTCTGACAGAATTGGTTCGAAACTCATATATTTATAGAAGACATTGTAGTAGGTACACATAGACATATAACAGGTCCCAAACCTCCAGTCATTATTAATTTTCTCATTAAATCATTATGTTTTACTTTATGATGTCCAAATAGATATTTTGCATTGATAAGAAAAACCTTGAATTTTTAAATATATTTTATTTTTCCACTTAGATCTGAGACTCAATACTGAATACAGAAGTTTACTGAAAACAAGATGAGGCCAAACAGTTACATACACAATGTATGCCAGGTTGTATGAGCCTTCGCACTCTTTCTGGGAGTTCTGCCAAGTAGGCGACTATGTTTTATAAAGTTGTCCTTCTTGTGCTTTGGGTCCAAAACCCCACCCAGAGTCTCTGACATGGTATTTAAGTTTACATTGTTGATATGCACAAAACTTACAAGAGATCTTGGGATCTGTGAAAAGCATGACATTCCTAAGACTGAAAGAGCTTTTACTATCAATTCTGTAATACCTCAGAAACAACTATGTGTACAGGCAGTTGGCAGGTTTTTCCATAAAGTTGTAGCCCCATCCTATACTCCATTCATTCTAACGCTCACCAAAAAATCAGTTAATGGCTGTTTACTCCTCTCTGTTTGACACAATACTTTTATCACTGTGACTGATAGCTCATTTGATACTATTTGGCTCAGAGAAATAGAATGACACTTTTTAATTCTGTGTTTTGACAATTTTTATTTGAAATTTTTATAATGGCCTGATGGGATGTCCAGCTGCCAAGTAACGTTTACTTTGGTGGTGATTTGGTATGGCAGCTTTTTGCATAAGTAGTCCTCTAGTAATTTATATAGCTTTATGATACAAAGAGACACCATACCATTAAACAACATTTTCTTTGTGTTTCTATTCCTTCAAGCTATTTTTTGCTATTGCTTTCATAGACATACATAGTTTGCATTAATAGAAGCTTTAAAATCTTGATGTAATCAAAACACTTGATAAAATATTCCAAGATAAATAATCTAACAGAGATATTAAATTTTAGAAACTTTTAGTATACTCTATTCATTTTCCCAAATTAAAAATAGAATTGACAATGATGTGTGGGAAACTGAGAAAATGTGGCAGAAAAATGGAAAAAGAGGGATTAAAAGAGCATAAAAGTAACTGATTTTGAGAGATATTTCTTTCTATTCCTATTTTTTTTTCAGAATAAAAACATTAATAAAAGCATTAAGGGACTGTTCAGGTGTATTATATTTGTATCTGTTAAGAAGCCATAAACCCTTTACTTGACCTTGAGAAAAAGACAAAACACTGAATCAGATTTTTTAAAAAAAAAAGAGAGAGAAGAAATAGTGACATAGGGTAGAAAACCAGGCTGAAAATGTAGGCTGAAAAGTATCTACAGATATCTGCCCATCTAATGAAGCATGTACCTTCAGGTTGGCATGATTTACAAACAGGAGAATCTTTTGGCAGAGAAGCTGATTGTTGAAGTGTATTTCAGGCTGTCCTTCCATCTTTTGATAGGGCTAATTTGGGCAAAGAATGGATTGAGAGCAGACTGGAGGAGAAGGACTTGGGGATGTTAGTTGATGAGAAGCTCAACACGACCTGGCAATCTGTGTTTGCAGCCCAGAAAGCCAACCATATCCTGGGGTGCATCAAAACAAGTGTGACCAGCAGGTCAAGGGAGGTGTTTCTCCCCCTCTACTCTGCTCTCATGAGACCCCTCCTGGAGTACTGCGTCCAGCTCTGGGGCCCCCAACATAAGAATGACATGGACCTGTTGGAGCGGGTCCAGAAGAGGGCCACAAAGATGATCAGAGGGCTGGAGAACCTGTACTATGAAGACAGGCTG
>VYZW01022071.1:34307-47664 GCA_013401315.1 Balaeniceps rex
CCAGCAGGTCAAGGGAGGTGTTTCTCCCCCTCTACTCTGCTCTCATGAGACCCCTCCTGGAGTACTGCGTCCAGCTCTGGGGCCCCCAACATAAGAATGACATGGACCTGTTGGAGCGGGTCCAGAAGAGGGCCACAAAGATGATCAGAGGGCTGGAGCACCTCTACTATGAAGACAGGCTGAGAGAGTTAGGGTTGTTCAGCCTGGAGAAGAAGGCGGCTCTGGGGACAC
The DNA here is from genome assembly GCA_013401315.1 of Balaeniceps rex. Taxonomy (NCBI): domain Eukaryota; kingdom Metazoa; phylum Chordata; class Aves; order Pelecaniformes; family Balaenicipitidae; genus Balaeniceps; species Balaeniceps rex. The sequence continues at coordinate 34,539 of VYZW01022071.1, forward strand.
CTTACAGCATCCTTCTAGTACCTGAAGGGGGCATACGAGAAAGTTGGAGAGGGACTTTTTACAAGGGCGTGTAGTTGTAGGACAAGGGGTAATGGCTTTAAATTGAAAGAGGGTAGATTTAGATTAGCTATAAGGAAGAAATTCTTCACTATGAGGGTGGTGAGGCACTGGAACAGGTTGCCCAGAGAAGCTGTGGATGCCCTCTCCCTGGAAGTGTTCAAGACCAGGTTGGATGGGGCTTTGAACAACCTGGTCTAGTGGAAGTTGTCCCTGCCCATGGCAGGGGGGTTGGAACTAGATGATCTTTAAGGTCCCTTTCAACCCAAACCATTCTAAGATACTATGATTCTATGATTCTAATGTCCTGTAAATAGTGGTCTTAAATCTTTTGAACAGGCAAAATGCTATACTAACAGACAGATATGAATATGACCGTGAAAAAACTATTATGTTCTTCATGGTTGAGTTTTACAGGCTCTAGTCCAGAAACACTGTCACAGCAAGTTGTGGGCAGTTTTTTAAAAAGTGCATGCTATTATTACTCAATTTAAATAATTAAGTTTTGGAAAGAATAATCCCATAGGTAGCAGTCCAACTATTTCTGGGGCCTGTAAATGAAGCTTACTGATTAAGAAATATCATAAGAAATAAACATATATTGTAAGGGTTCAAAGACAACCGAACCAATACAAATTATTCTGTTCTACTCAACAAAGCTTTTGGTCAGACTAAAAGTTAATGCTGAATTAATCAAATTTTCAGGATTGACCATGCTTAATAAAAAATAATAAGAGCATTAATATCCAGATATCATTTCCAAGTGAATAAAAAGAAGATTTGATAATGAGAAGCTTCCTATTCTAGTGTTAAACCTGAAAAAAGAGGAAGTAAATGAAATTTTAAAAGAAGGAAAATTACAATAAGGAAACAGTTAAGAATTAAACCATCTTTGAATTAACATTGAAGGATACTGTTACAACCAAACCCAAGATTCAGACACAGACAATACATGTACATGTATAATACTCAAAGTAATAATGAATTGTGCATAACCAGTAGTTTTCAATGTAATGTATTACTTATGTGAAACAGAATCTGAAAACTTTAATACTGAAATATATACATACATATACACACACAAAGAGAGAGGCAGAGAAGCAAGATATGTATGTGTGTATATGTGTATGTATGTACAGCATACGTTTTTTGTTGCTTTGTTAAACTAGGAAATTATATTAATCTTAGAAATTGAAATCTTTCCGTTATGCCTTCCTTATTTAGCTGGTTACCAGCAAATTCTAAAGCTCAAACACATGTAATTGCACTGTGAAAAAAAAAATTATATGATTTTCGCACTAAGACACATGAAGTTTTAAGGTAAAGAAGAAGTGAAGTGGCTCATAAAAAAGTCTAATACTCATGCTTCCAATCTTTTTACAGTGTGCATCTTTATTTTAATCTTTTTTCCCCAGAAATAAATAAATAAAATAAGGCTATAGTATGGTTCAGATCGTGTAGGTCACACCATCATGAAACTAATACATAGTGACATTATGCCACCTGAAATATTCAACCAACAAAGACCCTTGTCTCTCAGCCTCAGTGTCATTTTTAACTATGATTTAGTCTTTTTTTTCCCTTGATGTTAGAACTCAAAAGATCTGGAAAACTCCTACAATAACAACTGAAACTCTGAAAAGCTTCTGCATCTAGTGGTCAAGAAAGATGATCTAAGGTCAATAACCTGCTCTTTGGGTGAAGTTTTTAGGTGGTACAATTACAGTTCCACAACTGTTCAACACATTGGAGTAAGAAGGATGTGATGATTCACTCTCATGATTTTATTTTTTGTCTATTTTTCTTTCTCAGATACTTGTGGAACAGAGTATTTCTGATAATCAGTTAGCCTGAGAATCTTGGTATTTCTGATTGTGTAAAGAGATTTGATTCTAAATGCCAGCATAATGCATTAAAAAAAGCATAATATATTTAGTGAAGGTAACTATTTCTGGATGTCANAAATTCTTCACTATGAGGGTGGTGAGGCACTGGAACAGGTTGCCCAGAGAAGCTGTGGATGCCCTCTCCCTGGAAGTGTTCAAGACCAGGTTGGATGGGGCTTTGAACAACCTGGTCTAGTGGAAGTTGTCCCTGCCCATGGCAGGGGGGTTGGAACTAGATGATCTTTAAGGTCCCTTTCAACCCAAACCATTCTAAGATACTATGATTCTATGATTCTAATGTCCTGTAAATAGTGGTCTTAAATCTTTTGAACAGGCAAAATGCTATACTAACAGACAGATATGAATATGACCGTGAAAAAACTATTATGTTCTTCATGGTTGAGTTTTACAGGCTCTAGTCCAGAAACACTGTCACAGCAAGTTGTGGGCAGTTTTTTAAAAAGTGCATGCTATTATTACTCAATTTAAATAATTAAGTTTTGGAAAGAATAATCCCATAGGTAGCAGTCCAACTATTTCTGGGGCCTGTAAATGAAGCTTACTGATTAAGAAATATCATAAGAAATAAACATATATTGTAAGGGTTCAAAGACAACCGAACCAATACAAATTATTCTGTTCTACTCAACAAAGCTTTTGGTCAGACTAAAAGTTAATGCTGAATTAATCAAATTTTCAGGATTGACCATGCTTAATAAAAAATAATAAGAGCATTAATATCCAGATATCATTTCCAAGTGAATAAAAAGAAGATTTGATAATGAGAAGCTTCCTATTCTAGTGTTAAACCTGAAAAAAGAGGAAGTAAATGAAATTTTAAAAGAAGGAAAATTACAATAAGGAAACAGTTAAGAATTAAACCATCTTTGAATTAACATTGAAGGATACTGTTACAACCAAACCCAAGATTCAGACACAGACAATACATGTACATGTATAATACTCAAAGTAATAATGAATTGTGCATAACCAGTAGTTTTCAATGTAATGTATTACTTATGTGAAACAGAATCTGAAAACTTTAATACTGAAATATATACATACATATACACACACAAAGAGAGAGGCAGAGAAGCAAGATATGTATGTGTGTATATGTGTATGTATGTACAGCATACGTTTTTTGTTGCTTTGTTAAACTAGGAAATTATATTAATCTTAGAAATTGAAATCTTTCCGTTATGCCTTCCTTATTTAGCTGGTTACCAGCAAATTCTAAAGCTCAAACACATGTAATTGCACTGTGAAAAAAAAAATTATATGATTTTCGCACTAAGACACATGAAGTTTTAAGGTAAAGAAGAAGTGAAGTGGCTCATAAAAAAGTCTAATACTCATGCTTCCAATCTTTTTACAGTGTGCATCTTTATTTTAATCTTTTTTCCCCAGAAATAAATAAATAAAATAAGGCTATAGTATGGTTCAGATCGTGTAGGTCACACCATCATGAAACTAATACATAGTGACATTATGCCACCTGAAATATTCAACCAACAAAGACCCTTGTCTCTCAGCCTCAGTGTCATTTTTAACTATGATTTAGTCTTTTTTTTCCCTTGATGTTAGAACTCAAAAGATCTGGAAAACTCCTACAATAACAACTGAAACTCTGAAAAGCTTCTGCATCTAGTGGTCAAGAAAGATGATCTAAGGTCAATAACCTGCTCTTTGGGTGAAGTTTTTAGGTGGTACAATTACAGTTCCACAACTGTTCAACACATTGGAGTAAGAAGGATGTGATGATTCACTCTCATGATTTTATTTTTTGTCTATTTTTCTTTCTCAGATACTTGTGGAACAGAGTATTTCTGATAATCAGTTAGCCTGAGAATCTTGGTATTTCTGATTGTGTAAAGAGATTTGATTCTAAATGCCAGCATAATGCATTAAAAAAAGCATAATATATTTAGTGAAGGTAACTATTTCTGGATGTCAATTTTGTTCAGCAAAATAACTCACTGTCCACTGTGACCTGCTACATGGGAAGGATTTTCCTTCTCAAAGACCTTGCTCAAAGCTAAGTGAGATGTGAGACACAGAAAAAAACAAGTGCTAGAGGACTACATACATACAGTCTCTCAACATTCTGCCCTAAGTTACTCTTGTAACTAAGAACTCCTGTTCTTAGCTATTCCTAGAGGAAAATGCTATTCCCTAGAGCTTGAATTTCAGAGACAGCATGCACATGCTTCATTATTACTAATGCAGGGGGAAAGAGAATAAAATATTGCAATAAGATACTTTTTTATCACCCTTCATTTCAGCTAATCAAAATATGGCACCCATTTACTGTGTAGCATGATAGTCAAGAAGGAAAGTTGTGCAAGAGAACTGGTTAAAGTTTGTCAGCAGCCACATCAAGAATGATGTGAATTCAGTAAAGCAAAATGAAATCATAAGTTAACAGCAGGCCGCCTGAGGTTGAGAAGAGCTTTCTTTACTTCATTAGGGAAGTACTTCTTATAAGGATGCAGAGTAAGAAGATGTAAGAGCTACCCTAGTAAAACATTTGTTGTCTGTAATTAGGAGTTTGCAGATCTGTGCTCAAAACCAAGTGTTTCATAGTAGCATAGGACAGAAAATTTATAAATAAAGTTTACGTAAAGATGTTCTAATTGCCTGCACAAAACCAAAACAAGACCATGAGGCTTACATAATTTTATTTTAGTGAGAGTTTTTATATATACTCAGTTGGAGGCAGAGTGTTTTTTTTGTTTTGTTTTGTTTTTAACTTTGTATTAATTCACAAGAGAAAATAGTTTTGGGAGACTGCATTGAGTACACAACACAAAACATACCATATTTATGTTCTGTCAAGTCTTGTTTTTCTAATTAAACATATTTTTCTCAGAAAGACTAGCATTCAAGTTAACTTTACAAGCACTGCTGTTTAATAACCAGATCATTGTTTATAATGTGTGTATTAATTTGTTTCTCCACAGCTGGCGACTTACAGTTTACTTCCACTGCTGATATCTGCGTTTGTCACTGCATTGATACTTAGGTCACTTTATAATGACCACTTCTATAGTGTTATCTCTCTAAAGATGAGTCTAAATATATCTAATACCCTTTAAACAAACAGCACATTAATTCTGCATCTTACTGACAGCTATGCTGGGAAGTTGGGTAGGTGTAAAAGGTTGCTTTATTTTGTTTATATAGGTGAAATGGCCGTGGAGAACTATGTTATGAAAAACATTGAACTTTACATATAATATGTTATGCTTTGGTGCTGAAACAGAAAATTTTAAGAAAAAAAAAGGTGAATCAATAATATTGATTCTATAAAATGAAATAATCTCATGATACACAGTAATAAATCAAGATTTTATAAACATAAATTTAGTGTATTATTTATTCATAAATATCTTTTGGGTGGATATATTTTAAATAGATTTTTATAAAAACAGGTTTCCTGTAATGGTCTATAAATAATGGACTATCTCAGTGATAATAAAATAGTAGCTTTAACATGGAAGGACTTCAGCATCCTACTTTTCCATTTAAAACAACTTTCCCTGCAGAAGTGTTCCCTTACTCTGGTATTTTGAGTAAAATAGAAAAAGAAAATTTTAAAGTTAGCCATCCACTACAAAGACAGCTATTAAGCCTTAAAGTATTTACAGTCTTTCCCTACCAAGTTATTTACCAAGCTTTTAGCTAGTATATATCAAAACAGTTTTGGATGTTACTAGATCTTTAATGTAGCTCAACACTGGCAAGACTTCCTTTAAGTTGAAGTAAATTCTCATTATCTACTCATGATACAACATGGGAGCTCCTGTATCTTGTCTTTTGGGGGTTAAAGGATCTACAGATTTACACATCTTTTCCTCTCTAGCACTGTTCAGCTGCAGTGTTATCGCGTCTCTGCTGGGTTTCCTGCTGCCAACAGCAGTTTCTCTCTTCCCCCCTCTCTTCCTCTTGTCACTTATGGGCTGTTCTTTGTCTTCTTTTCCTTTCCAACTTGCTATTTCAAATTCTTTGTCCTCTCTATAATTCTTGATTTTTAACCCTTTAACCTAATTTCTGTTAAGTTGCCAAATTCAGTTGTCTGACAGAGGCAAGGCAGCCACAGTTGCCTGTGTTGTACCCCCTAGGTACAACCAGCAGAGGGGCTGAGCATGTATTGCCAGCAGGCAGGCAAACTCATGTATACATATATGCACAGCCAGCCACATGGATCAACACAGGCAGAAAACACTCAGCACTCACATGGACACAGACAGCACCAACAGTCTTATCCTGTTCCACACTCTGATTGATCAGGATGAAAGTTTATTAGTGGAAAATATATACACATGTACACAATGCATACAATACAGATCCCTCCAGTCTGCCCAGTAGCTGCCCCTGCACCTCAGTCTGTCCACTTGCAGACACCTGGTGTGAGGGACGAAATAGTTAGAAATTTGTCTCAAAGTTTGCCCACAAGAAGTTAACAGACTCTTCTAAGAAACTGTGCACTAGCCTGCACAACCACAGGGACAACGGCAGGGGTCATGGTGGCATCCCGCTCGGTGTGGACGGCCGGCTGTGGGCGTGTGCACGTGGACGGTGCGTGGGATCCCAGACATGGGGGGAGAACTCAGACGTGGGGTACGTGCCATCGCCGTGGGGCACATGCTGTCGCCGTGGGGTACGTGCCGTTGCCATGGGCAAGCAGGGTGCAAAAGGGAGTTNTGAACTCTTGCTTTATCTTCCTCCTTTCTTTCCTTCTTTTCTTTCTTTCCTATCACTGTTCCTTTTTTTTCGCGAGTGCACACGTGATTAATAAACAGGTGGACTCATGACATCTGACCTCGTTTGTGTCTTAATCTCGCTCGAAGGGATCGAACCTGAAAATGAGAGGTTGGTCTAGCCGCCCCTGGCCTCCCAGATTCGTCTGCGATCGGTTAGAAAGCAAGGGGGCCTTCCTCTCATCCAAATCGGATCCTAACACCTGGACATACAAGCCCCCAAGCCCCCAGCCCCACACTCCCTTTCACACACCAACACATATGCGTGAGCACACACACACACTCTCACACTACAAATCTCTCTAGTAACTGCCCTCAGACACTCAGCCTACCCAGCAGTTGGGCCCTGGATCCCCTCATCTCTCAGTTGCCTCATGCACAGACACGCACACATGCAAATGGGTATCTCTTGACAGCTGATCCAGACTTATGATCTGACCAGTAGCCAACCCCGAAACCCCAGCATACTTAGCTTGCACTTCCTGGTCCCTCCAGCAGCCAACTCACAGTCCCTCTGTTCTCTCTAGTATCTGCTCCAGACTTATGGTCACTTCAATATTTGCTTCCCAAGCTGCTTATCCTACTCATCAGCTATTCTGGCTTGATATTCTTTAGTGATCACACATCAGCATATGTACCCACACAATGCATGCAGTATGACATCTCCAGTTGCTGGCATGATTGACGCATGGGCCTTCTGACTCCTGGTCCAGTGTCTGGCAGTCAAACCCCCATACACACCCATGCACATGGAATAAAGAGTCCCTTACCCACAAAAAATTAGAAATGGAGTTTAATAAGAAGATAGGAGAGACTGTGCTGATCAGGTGCAGGGAATGGCGAGACAAGCGTACAGACTAACAACCTGTTTGTACATGACCAGCTCTTTTTATGCCTTTCTATTTCCTCATACTTGTTCTTCCCCAAACCTCTTTGGTCAGTTTGTTTCCCTGTATTTGGCTCCTCCACTAAACATCCAATAATACATCTTGCACAATCCCCAAATGTTTTTTGTGGCATCCTGTAATGAGTCTTGTACACTCCCACAATCCACTTAGGTCACTCCGTAATAAATTCTGTTCCATTCCCAAATCCTCTCTGCTTTGTCCCATAATAAGAAGCGTAGGGTGTTCTCCTTTGTTTGCAAGGCCTCCTGGTGTAAGTTGCCCTCTTTCTTATTGCAGATTACCAATGCACTAATTGCTTTTTCTGGGTGGACCTAAGGAGCAGCCAATTCCATGTGTTCCCTGTTCAATGAATAGCTTACTAGGTTCTTCCACCAGTCATTATTCTTCTCCTCTTGCTGGGGTCCCTGTGTTCATGCAGTTAGACTTTAAATAGAAAGCCTAACAATTTCCTTATTTCTCTTTTTTCTACTTAAGTCCTCTTTTCTCAACATCTCTTATTTACATATCTATTACCCTCTGTTGCTTTCCACCTCTTAATTTTAGACCTCTACTGTCCACCTCTCTTACTTTTTTCCCTGTTTTATAATTTAATGAGTACAGGGAAATGATCTACCTCATCTGCCTTAGGATTTAACTAGAAATTCTACTTTAGCAAAATGGGAGAATCCATGCTGAGCACTGGCACACAAGCAGTGCTTACTATCTGTTCTGTTTGGATGGCATATTAGTTTCATACCTTTACCGTATCCTTTTAATTACAAAAGCCTATTACATGCCCATCTCTGTCCAGTAAGTCTTAGTTCCCTCTCATATCACTTGCCAGACACTTGAATCTTCTCCAAACTCTGCTTGTGATCTGGCAATACTTAATACACATATTGCTCATCTGCTACTGAAAACCCCTCTCTTATCTGTTCCCTGTATGAGACAGGAGGATCACACAAGATGCAGCATAAGGAATATTCCCACACAACATCAGAGAAAGACCAGGTACCCAGCATGGAGCCACTGAAACTGAGAAGATGTCATGGAAACCAAGGAACAGATATCTATCCAAAAAAGCACACAGAAAAAAACCCTCATACTGACGTTGCTTCAAATGAAATATCATTCTAGAATAGCAGGATACTGTCTTATTGCTTTCTCTTAATGATTTGTATTCATTCCATAATTAAAATACATAAATAATACTCTCCTAATAATATAACCTATGTTTTGGCAGCCAAGTTTCTCTCTTGTTCTCATCCAGGTGCAGTCTACACTCACATGGAACACATACAGGCCAAAAACATCAGAGGAATGATAATCTCACAAATTGCATTTTGTCTGTTGAAAAAACAATCAAGAAAAGCAAAATCTAGACTCAGTCTTCTGTAAGTGCTATATCTGCGGTACATAGTGGTTAAGATACTGAAAAAGTTTTTTTTTTTCTCTGAAGTGGTTACTGTCAATGAACTGACCAGACAAAAGCAGTGATATCTTCATGTTCTGGAATAAACTGAAAGTAGTTAGTTGCACTGATTTACTTCAACAAAGTAATAAACATATTACATTTTCTGACAATTTTAATCAGTCAAACTCCATAGGAAGCTACTCCATGTTAGCTTAACTTTTCAGTAAATTCAAGATCACAGATGACCCTACCTTTATAAAATTTAGATACCGTCTTACTTCTATTAGGAGTGAAATATTATATAGCTGTGGAAAACTGGTGCTATCTTCAGTCATTTCTTACCGATGTCAAGGATATTTCAGTCCTTTTAGTTGAAGTGAGACTAAAAAAAAGAGATTCTAGTTTAAGCTTACCTTATGGTACCTGGGAAATAAGTCCTTTCCTGAACTGTGCAGAAAAAAACCCTCCATTTTTCTTCTAGGAGTCATTTCAGATTTTTATGTTTGTCTTTCACCAGTACCTCAAGTGATTGACCACCCTACCTTTTTTTTTGTTTTGTGATTACATCAGCTGTCATTGGCCAACCTCAGACTGTACTTCTTTATGTGTTAAGGAGGCTGAGCTACCTGACAGAACTGAAGTGGTTGATTCGAACTTTTCATGAGGTTGAATTTAAAATGAACAAAAAAAGTTTTAGATGTCTATTCCTAAGTTAGTTTCATCTAAAGGTCCCTTTATAATCAAAGGGCAGAAAGAGACATTTTTAAGCCATGATTCACTTCATCTTAAAGGACAAAACTAAAGATGGTCAAATGCCCCTTTCCCAGAAAATATCAGTAGTTAATATCTAACATAATCTGAATAACCTAATTTGAAATTAATCAGACTGCTGATTCATTACTTTAAAATGATGTTAAAAGATATTCTAAACCAAGATGGCAAACAGTGATTAACGACTCTCCTGTAACTCATGAGCACATAGCAGATACACCATTTTGGCAACAGCTTTCCCACTGTTGTGGTCGATAAGAAGTGAACCAAAAGAAAGCACAAATTCCTTCTGATATAAAAAGATTTTGTGTCTACTCTTTACTGATATATCTGTTGGTGGTATTCATAACAATTTCATAACATTTATCTACTTAGGAAGACATGATGCATAAATTAAATACAGCGTGGCTTCTTTGAATTAATGAGAGAAAGCATTTGTAAAGTCTGAAAATAGCCACAAAAAAAATGCATAATGGGCCAGTATGTAAGAGTGAACGACACAGCAGGGTGAAAGAATTACAGAAATTTTAATTTTCATTAGAATAAAAGTGTATGAACCTAGAATATGCAAAATTAAAATTGCATTTTAATTGTTTTGAGCTCATTAAACATGATTTTGCATAATGAAGGAAAGTCAAATACAGAAAACTCAATCTTTTAAAGTCAAATAACAGCATAGATCATGGTATGAAAATTTATAGACATTAAGAAATTAAGTAAGAGCAAAGAGTTTGATTAAGAATTCTGAATAAGGGAGGGTGGAAATTGAAGAGGCATCTTGGAAATAATCGGACTCTCAAGATTGTCCTCCCACAAAGCCAAATGCCAGAAGTTCCAGAATAAAATGCAACAATGAGAATCCAGTTTTCAATAATCCAATCCTGACAACTGTATGGAAAGTCTGAAGTATTATTTATATTTCCTGTTCCTTTCTATTCTCCAAAAGTAATGTTTTCTTAAATCTGTGCAGTGTCCCTTGAAATAGAACATACATGTTTATTTCCATCCTTCAAAATAATAAGGGCAGGACTTCAGGCACATTTTTCCCCCTAAAAAGCAGTGTTTCTCAGTACATATAAGTAGATTCCATTTTTTTTCCTCTTTTTTACAGTTGTTTGTATATTCTCATATGTACTATAAGCAAGAATTTATACTCAGGCTTAAGAGAAATGACAGTCTGTTATGATCCATGTGAACATATAGCTCAGTATGACATTCAGAATGCCCCAAGGGGAAAAAAATCAAACCAAACCCAATGATTTTAATATTAAAAAGACAAATAGCTTCAGAAACAGAATGTCACATACTTTATTATCTCATCCTCAAAATAAAATGAAATAAAATAAAATAAAATTTTAGGTTAGATTTTCTGATAGATAACTTTCTGTAGATATATTTGTAATTTAAATAGTAGGACGCACAATATCTCTTTCAAAGATCTAGCCACACCTACTGTAGAGGCTTGACTGAATGTATTTCATTGCTTTATCTAACACTGCTAAAATTTTCTACCTTGGTTATGTCTTTCAGAGCTATTTCAGGGTCTATATATGTAAATATATACATGTGTATATGAGTATATTATGTATTATATATACATCATGCGTATTATACAGTTATATTTATAACATTCATATTATAAGATAGGTATTTTTTTAATGTGATTTTTTTCTAAATGAAACTTAATTTACTTATTACTTACAAAAACTATGTCCATAAGAGCTCTTAAACTCTCTTAAAGTGTTTTGTATGTTTCCAAATTGAAATTAATTTAATTTTATTCTATTCTTATTCTAACATTCATGAGTTTCTTTGAAAAGCCAAGTGATTATTACCACAGAAGTCTTGAATCAGTTAATGCTGATGCTAGAAGAAAACTGCAGCCAAAACTTTCCTCTTTCAAGTTTTCAGACCAGCTCTGTTCTTTAAAATGAAATCTTCCATGAACAAGCACTGTCATTTGTCATACCATAAGCACATCTTCTTTGACATCCAAAGCTTATTAAAAGGACTCTCTTTCAAATGTCTCCCATGCATACTCCACACTTCTTTTGTTGCAGGCCATTCAAAAAACACTTGAAAAGATGGAGGAGGAAGTGAAATGAAGTTACAACATATGAAGTGCAAGTACTGCACACATGCATAACCATCTGTAGGCCAAGCTTTGAAGTCCCTGTTTGGCAAAACTGAAGCTTCTTATGCTTATTTCCCCAAATACTCAGGAGAAAACCACTGCTTGCAAGCCAGTGCTGGCAGCAAAAACATTTTGTCCAAAACAACCACAGAGCAAGTGATTTAACATGTGCCAAGGAAGAACTTGAAAAGAGGAAAGCATGGTTTTGACAGAAATTTTGTAGTGGGGGAGCACTTTTGGCAAGATTATTGATGTACTCTTTTTTTCAAATATACTTTTATCTTGGTAATCCCACTTTATCGTGAAGGTAGGTATTTTTTTCAGTACAGGATCTTTTATCCAGTTTTCACAGCACAAGTCCAGCAGGAACAACATGAATTAAATTACCTCTTTAAATATATACCTACTATTTGAAAATGAATCTCTTTTCTCCCTAGCAAAATTTTGGTGTTTTTTTGTTTTTTTTTTTTTCCAAAAGCATTAACAGAATAGTAATATTAGTATATAATGAAAAATATGATACATGAAATGAAACTTGGTTTATAATTGGCAGATAAAAAATGAAATTGAGTACCATATGCACATATATAAGTAGAATTTCTTTCCAGTTTGTTTTCTTCACGGAAAGAATGTTGTTGGCTTTTTCCCTCCCTTTATTTCCCTAAATCAGTGTTGCACCAGGAAAAATCAAACATGTCTACATTCTGAGTGACTTCCAGTGAGAGACTGAACAAAGCCTTTTCAGATCAGTGAACTTCTTTCATTTGGTTCAGTTGTCAGATAGGAAAGAGAAATATACTTGGAGCATAACTGTCTTCTCTGCATATTGAGCTATTTGTTGAAAACTAGTCAAAAGTACCAATAAGACATATCAGATACATACTGATGTATTTAGAACTCATCCTGTGTATAGTAAACAGTTTCTGCTATTCTCACTTTCCCAGACTGATGAAGGTACATGAAGAGGATATACATTAGCAACCTCCAGTAAGGAATTATGTTGTAAAATATTGCAAATAAAAGTGATTTTATTGTAAACTTCTATAAGGTTTAGTTACCAGAAACTTAGGAGAAAGGCAAACAAGGTAAACTTTGATAGTCCTTCATTTCATTTGTCCTTTTCACTCTTCATCTTTTCTGATTACTTTATTTCTGTCCTATTTGAAAGTGACAGTCCACATCTCGGGTTCAACTAATATTCTGTAGATATAAGT
>VYZW01022078.1:11747-22313 GCA_013401315.1 Balaeniceps rex
ACTTCACGAGAAATAAACAATGTCTGCAAAGTTTTAGTACTGTAAATTATCTGAACTCAAGTTTTATTCAGTGGCTCAATATTTATGTTGAAAGCCTGATAAAAGATTAAAACTTGAAAAATATTTCAATAGTTTTAAAATCAAAATACAACGGTACTGGAGGATGTCTTTATTAGCATCTGTACTTTAAACTTTTGATTTTCAAACTGAGTTATATTTTTAGATTGAGTTATACTTTTAATTTTTTATATGGTTTTCAGATTATGACATTTTGTATTTTATAATTAGGTTTTATTTTGAATGGAATAAGCCCATCTAAATGAACAGAATTTCTTTACATTTTAAACCACTATAAATAATAAAATAGAAGGAAAAATTCAATCTCAAGTTTTAAATCCAGGATGGTTATAATAAAAAAATATACTGCTTTAATTGTTTATTCACTTAATGTAAATTATTTACTTCACTATTTGATTTTGGTACTGCCTCCGTCTTAACATTGATATTAAACTAAAGGAGCAAGTTATTCAAAAGTACTTGGGACTCTACTTATGCTGTCAGAGGGGCTAAGTGCTTGGGTTTTTAGATCAAGCATCCTCAAACTACCTTTAAACCTGTTCTTTAAAATTATTAGAAATGGAAAAGATCAGTAGTGCATTTTGAAAAATTCATCCCATGTCTTTTTAATAACTGAATCCCATATTTACCTGTAAATCAGCAGCTAGTCATTTCCTTCGGGAAATTAACCACAAGCTAACAGTTGCCTTCTCATCTTCTGAGGGCTGAGGTCCTGGACCTGCCAGCCAATATCATAATTTGCTAGTGCTTTCCTGCTCCTTTTTCTTTTCTTGGTCATGTACTGACTGTNAAAGAAGCAATCTGCCCAAATAAGCCTACAAGCAGTACCAAAAATAAGCAAGGATTCCAAAGGCACCTAGTTGCATCAGTGTCTTTTGAAACTATAAATATAAATAAGCAAACTAATACTAAAAATATTAAAAAATTAAAAGGTTACGTAAATATTCTCCGATATGCCCTGAAATCATACTTGGCATAGTCAAGAGAAGATAATTCTTAGGCTACGAGTGTGGAATATGTTAAATAAACAAGTGAGCTTAGAACAAAGATTCCCAAACCACAGTTTAAGGGCAACCTGTTAGGACTGGGTTTGCCAGGGAGAGCATGATGAGTCGTTGCCCTTCCCTTATTACTCGATGAGTGCAGTCGCCCACAGACCTCTGATCCAAAGATTGGGCAAGATGCGGTACAAAAGTATAGTAAACAATAGTTCCTCTCCAAGGAAGTTTACAGTCCAAAAGAAAGAACATGCAGTCATTCATAACAGAGTTTGTGATGCAATCGTGCCAAATCCAAACAATAAGAAATCATAAATTGGCAGGTTGGCTTAAAACCATGGAGGGGCATAAGAAATGAAAAACACAACAGCTCTCCTTTTCTTTTCTTTTTCCACTCATATTATGCCATTAAGTGTTCCTTTTCCAAACTTTCCTTCATGTAAGAAGGATATATACTTTTTTTTTTTCCAGTGTTTTAAGGGAAGTACCTGCAGGTAGGAAATTTGTGATAAAGCAGGAAGAACACTAGATCTTGCTTGACAGCTCTAATACACAGTATGAAGGAAATAGTCTATCTAACAGTACCTGAATTTCATATCTGTGTAGGCAGTCGACACAGGCCTTTCCAAAATTAAGTCCTATTTCTGCCCTAAGCAACTGCTCTGTTTTATACAGCTTATTCCGATTCTTTTCATACAGGTAAAAATCACATCAGTGAAACTTTGAGAACAAGTTTGAAAGGATAGGTGCTGCTGTCCATGTAAATATCAAAAAAATCTTGCAGTGGGTGTCATGCAAAGGTTGGGTGCGTGTCTTTTCAGCTAACTCATGTGACCTCTTACCAATGAAGAGATCCACCTAAGCTCATTCTGAGTAGACCTCAATGAAATTCTGTGAAAATTTGGCCTTTATTAGGATTCCATCAGTTGTGTTAGTGTTGACTTAGTAATTTATTTAGTTATTCTCTGGCTCATCATCTCTCTAATCAGCAGTGTCTCAATATTTGTATTTATAAAAAGACAGCTTGAAAGGATTGAAAGGGAGAAAGCCCTAAGTTCACATATAATGAACAATTATGTGAGTCATACAAACTGTGGTTCTTTGTAAGTGGGATTTTAAAGACAGGCATGATTGACTTCTTTTCCTTTATGACAAGCAGCTTCAAATGTTCTGCAAGAATAATTTGGATTCTTTAGATGATAAAATCCTTTTCCTAGTGAAGTCTGTAGGAATTTTATGCTTTACTTCAGTGAGACAGGGATTTCATTGTTTTTTTTGTCTGTGCATTCTTGCTCATTAAGACACCACACTGTCTTCTGTTGCACACTGCAATCCATATTCTTGTTCAAATTCAGTCAATATAAGAAGGCATTGCAAATTAGGAAACATCTGGATTTCATGCCTGTCCTGAGTCCTGAAAGAGATAGTTGATGCCTCCTGGATCTGGAATGCAGCAATGACTTTGCTCTGAGAAAGAAAGCAAGAAATGCATTTAACCTCTTGAAGCTGGGACTGCAGCCACACGTGGGAGCTCCTGGCAGTAATAAGTTGATGTGACCCCTGCCCTTTAACTTTTAACGTGATTCCCCAATTAAGATATTCAGTCCATAGATTCCATTTGTTTTCCAAATCTCTTGGAAGCTGATTTTTCCTTTGATAACAGTTGGAACAGTCTCCCAGAAATAAAAGCCAGAGGAGACAGGGGTGGTTTAGTTACTGATCTTTTCTTTGCAAGAGCTTAAATTTCAAACCAAATCTAAGTAGTATTATCTATATGCAGAACACTTTCCTTTTCTGTGTATATCTGTTCTAATAACATTGGTAAGTTAAAAATATAAGTATATATCATTTGTGTTTAATATATATAGTCCTGAAGCCTTCCTGACATTGAATTTTAAATTATGCATTCTTCATTTCTCAGTAATTATGCATTTAACAAAAATCAACAATTTAATTTTAGCTACTTGTTTATGAAAAAAAAAGTTAGCAGTTATTTCTAAAATTTATTTGGAGAAGCTAGAAAATACATTTTCAAATAATGTGTTCAGTTTATAATTGGAATTGCTTCTTGTCTTGAAATATTTTTCATTAAAAAAGCATTTTTACCCAAAATGATAATTGATTTCAAACACCCAAAAAAGGAAATTATTTGTCATCAGCAAATAATTTGTTAAAAGCAGATGATTTGTCAAATGTTCCCACTCAGGCAGTCAGGAGGAGAACTAAGTCTTCTACCTTTCCCAGGCTCATATCTTTTTCCTATATGTCTTCAGAAAAGATGGTATTTTTCAGTAATGTAGTTTTCCCTCTGACATAAGTCAGGGTTTTTTTTCCTTTCGTCTTACTCTAGAACAGCTCATATAAAAAAAGAAAGAATACTGTTTGTTTTTTGCATTAACAGGACTAGAGTGGAGCATCTCTTCAGCTGGCATACAAGATGAAGGAAGATACATGCTCTTAAAATGCATTATTTAATTGCTTTGCTGAAATAAGAACTTATAATCACAAGAGATCCACTAAGTCCTGAAAACATATTTTGCAGAGGGGGTTATCTGAGATAGGTGCAGCCCAGATATGATTTGTGCATTCTGCAAGGTTAAGAGATCAGGCTTGTGCCACTTACTGCAAGATTTTCGGAAAGGCTGTTACACAAGCTAAATTTCAGATAAGCACCACTGACAACCACCCTCAATTTTCGGTGTGACCTCTCCTAATAGACTAAACCTTAGCGTGGGAGATCACTGCATTCCCAGTGCGGAGCGTGGGCTAACCTTTGCAAATGTGAACAGCGAGTGAGGAGGGAGCACTGCGCAGGGCTGGGGACATTGCACTGCGCCTGCTCCTCGTGGGAGCAGCTGCAGCGCCAGGGGCAGGGGCAGGGTAGCTGTTTTGCCATGGTAAGCCACTTATAAGTGGCTGTCTGATCCCTGACGTTTTGTTTGGACCTTGAAAACTTAAAACACACAGGAATATAGTTCTGATGCTCATTGTGCAGTGCCCACGTGTTTGAACTACGGAAGCGTAATATTCATAAAGCACAAAGACCACTGTGTAATTTCCTTAAGTTATTTTTCTCAATAATTACAGCTTAGTTACTATGCTGATTAGGTGAAGCTTCAAGCCAAACAAGATAACTTGTAATATATGGGGTTTGAGATGAGCATAGCTATTGATAAATAACCGTGTTAGAACAAAATAGCATTCCAGGAAGTGGAAATAAATGAATCAACACAATCAGAAGTAAAGATATAGGAAAGATAGTGTTTCTGCATTAAAGCTATATGCTCTGAGATTCCTGAAATGAGGTGCCATTAAAGAATTATGAGAGCAAACAGTAAGATGCTATGATCAGACAATATAAGAATATAAGCATACTGACAATAGTAACTGTACTGCAAAATTTAAAAAAAAAAAAACACAAACAGGACCTGGATCACCTATTGCTCTGTTTCTTTGCTGAGCAAAAAAGGGAGGAATAAGGGTGATCATCCTTGAAGAAGGAAGAGTACTCCCCCTTCTCTCAGTGCATAATTTGCAACAGACCCTCACTGCCTATGCAATACACCCCTATTGCAAAGGTTGCAAGGAGGGAGTCCAGAGGTGTGCTGAAATATCTGCCTGCAGCTTGGGAAACCTGGTTGCAATAAGAAATGTTTTGAAGGGTTGCTCACAGTTCCTTATGTGGGTAGCCACAGGCTAATTCTGTAGACGGTTAGGTGCCACCTTTACATTTATTTTATTAAGGTGTGAACTCCTAGACTAAAGTGGGAGAATACTTCGTGCAGGAACTACTTTAGAAACATTTAAATACAGATCTTATTAAAGCAGCAAAACACAACCGCAGTGTTGGTGATCAGGTTAGTTTGCCATGTACTTAGTTATGCACTTGACTCAGCAGTGAAGTATTTGCATGAAGTGTAATGGTCTGTGATACACAGGTCAGGTTTCTGTTCTCATGGTCTTTCATTCTACATCTAAATAAACTCAACTATTTCTTCATTTGGCTGAAAAACCATCTCAGATTTCTATCCTCCTAGATTCATGGCATGTCCTTAGATTTCCAGAAATATGTTCTGCAATGTGTTCCACGTTTTCAAGTGGCCAAAGAGCCACTTCTTTACTTTCAGCTTCTGCCTGAGAAGCATCATCTCTGTCCTGAAGGAAATCTGAGCCCAGTTGCTGCAGTATGGGATACACGTGCCCTTTTTTGGCAATAGTGGTGAGCACCTGCAAATACTCCACATAGAGTAGATTGTAAGGATGTTCCAAATTTTATATGGCACTAGCCCAAGGGTTAGAAATAATTTTGACTACTTCATCCATGTAAACAGTTCATTAAGGTAGCTGACAGTATTCGACATGAAGATTTGAAGAGGTTTTTAATTCTTTTGTGATGAGGAGCATGCTGCCAGGACACCATGGGGTCTGGGGGTAGCTGGGGGCTGGGAACAGCGGGGGCTTCCTGGGGGTAGCAGGGCACGGCTTCTCAGCCAGGACCCATTCCACTGCCCCAGCTGGGATGCAGGGCAGGCGAGGGGGCAGTGGGGGGGAGACCCAGCCCCAGGCAGGGGGTACCCCCATGGGCATGGGGATGGGCCAGGATGTCGGCCCACGGGTGGGGGTCTGGATAAGGCCCAGTGAGGGGAACCGCAAGACTGGTTGGAAGAGTGTTAATGACACTAAACACGAGATTTAGCAGTAAGACCCATACGTCTCAGTTCTGAGAGGTTCTGAGCCTAAGTGCTTGAACCAGCCCGGGGACATAGCGAAACTGAAAATGTGAGCCACAGAACAGAGAAGTCACTTTCCTCATAACATACACAAATACAAGCAGATTGTACACACAGTTTTCCTTGGGAAATTTGATGAGACCATTTACCTCCACCGCAGTGGAAGCAGTGGAGATTTGCCTGGTTTCCAAAATGAGATCTCACTAACGCCCAGAATCGTGAAATGGGATGCACAGTGTAACCTTTAGCTTTGTGCAGTCCCGGTGCAGGTGGTCCTCCATGTGCACCTAAATTGCCTGCAGTATTAGTGGTGTTTTAGTGATTCCCAAATACCATCTTTTTTCCCAGCACGGAACAACTGTAGTGCCATTAGAGCCCTTTACATAGCTTTAGACTTAAAGAGCAAGAATTTCCCATTAACAGTTATACAACCTGCATGGCAAAAATAAGTGAGTTAGAGAGAGACCTGGATATCAGCTTAGTCTTACATTGTTGTAGGAATCTCAACCTTTTTATTTATATTATTTCTGAATAGTTGGTTTCTGGAACTATAGCAGAGAGTTGTTGAGATCATTTTCTCCTCATTCTCTTCCCATTCTTCCAAATGTCTGTATGTTCACAGCACTTTCATCCTATTTCAGTCCAAAAAGCAGCTGATATTTCACAAGGTGCTTGAGAATTCTTTCACACAAAGTCAGTAGATTTTATATACCACATCTGTCTGAGTTGGCTCCCGGTAATTCAGTGAAGAAGGTCCATTAGTGTAATTTTGTGGGAATGGGCTGCTACTTTAACGTAAAGATTTTCTTTTTTCTGGGTGAGCGTATCTGCAGATTGGTTTTCTTCTACCACTTGCAGTTAGTAGAGGTCATGTGCTGTAAAATGACTAGCATGCAACATGTAAGTAAGAACCTTCAATTACATCTTTTAAAAATTATGTGTAGGTGAACACCAGTACAGCTTCCTGGCATTAGTGCTTTATTGTTGGTATCTATTTTGTTCGGGTGGTAAACTATAGCCTGTTCCAACAGTGTGTATGCATTAAAAAAAAATTATACGTAAGTTGTAAGAGAGAAAAAGAACCCTTTCATTGCCTTTTAATTACTATTAGGAACAATTACCGTTCCTCCAGAAAGTGGGAAAATGAACTGAGTGAAGAGTGCAAAACTGGGTGTCAATTTAGCAAAATTTCTATTAGTGCATTGATTCTTTCATATACATGTATATTTTGAAGTGGAGGTAAATTGTTGCATAGTTGGCTCTCATGTTTACATAGATTCATTCTAAATTTAACATTCTTTTTTGAGGGGCTTGGTGGTCAGTCATAATGTCATATAAATGAGATGTATATTTAATATAACCCAGTAAGAAGCAGGAATCCTTCATGAAATGGAATGTACATATTCTTCTTGGAAGAATTATGATAATATCCACAGGTAAGAGCATACGCTTGTTGGAAACTTGAAATGACCATTAATATTTATTGAAACTCCTTAGAGAATTTGAAAGCTCTTTTCTTATTAAAATTAATGGGAGGTAGGCATCCCAGGTTTCTAAAGATCTTGTAAATTCTCAACCCATATGGTCAGTGAAAAGCATTAGAGTAAATAAAAGAGAGATCAAAGAAAGGACATACAAATTGTGTGTCTTGTTCTTCGTTCTTCTAGGACTACCACAGGGTTTTTTTTCATTCAGTATATTTTTATATCTTTGAAATTGTAAATTAAAAAGAAACAAGTAGGGACATGACAGGTTCAAAACTTCAAGAAATCAAAATACAAAAATTTTCCAATTTTTCAAGTCTTAAAGACTTGAATCATGACAGTGCTGTTCAAGAATGTTGACAGATACGAAAATAAATTTCTCTTTCCTCGTTTGTGTTACCTTAACACGTGGAAGCTTTCCTGGCTTAAATGCTCAGCACAGAATTATTGCCCTAACTCTAAGAATATCAAGAGTTGCAGCCACTTTGCAACCACTACAACACCAATGACCAAAACTACATGTAAGGTACAGGTGTTACTAATGGCAGATGAAAGAAGAGAAGTAAACTTTGCTCTCTGTCCTGTCCTGAATAAACTTGTGCCCTACTAGTACCCTTAAATTCTTAAAACGTGGAAGTGACCCTTTAAGATAGTAGCATGTGAATTTGTAACATAGTTCAAATCATAGTTATCCATGAGCAAATTATTTTTTTTTTAATAATTCTTCTTGACTGACTAACTACTAGTGCACAAAAATAACTTTTCTGGGTGTTTTTGAAAAGTGATATTGCAGGGATTAATCATGCACTCTGTACTTGGACAGAATTCCTTCTGAAGTCAGTGGCACTTGTGCCTAAATGCAGAATGTGGGAACGTGCCCAAGAAGAGCATTCTATGCTCAGAAAGCATTTGTCTTTATATTCTGCCATTAGTCCAAATACAAAGTCTGGCACTGCATTTCATGACACGTGCTGCTCCACTAGTTCTGTCTAGAAACAAGCTCTTTTCTGTGTAAAATATTTTTACTCTTTCAAGTCAGTATAACAAACAACACGAGGAAAAATAATTTTCCCTGAAAACTTCTTGAATTGAAAATGCTGTAAATTTACAAATTCTGACATATGCCCTTTAAAACTTGTGCATCTACTGTTTTTATTTTCATTATGCATTACAAGTTATATCCGTGATGTTTAAAAATGTTCTATTCCAGCAAAAATATGGCTTTTAACCAAATAAAAATGTAAAGCCAACTTGCTCTAAAATCCATCTGGTTTTCATTTTCTTATAATCTATAATCAGGAAATCCATTCATACATGACATATAATTTTTACGCTTTCAAGTGGATAGTGGAATGCGATGTTCTGCATACGGTCACATCTAAATTGATAATTGTCCAGGCAGAGTATAATTTTAAAGTATAGGATGAAGGAAGGCTTAATTTGTATATTAGAAGTCTTATACATTTTTTTTGCCTCTGAATGTAAATGAGGCCATTCTCTTCGGTGGATTTATCTGAAGGTGGGACAGCTGCCTCAGAGCAGGCCACAGCTCTCTGAGTAAAGAGGATATGGTTTAAAGAGCTGGTTTAAATGCAGACTCTTCTTAACTGTAAACCGCACGCCTGCATTCATCATTGATTTTCAAATGATGGGTTTCTGTATCATTGGTTTAAGGTCCACAGTCTTACATTCCTGAATCCACACTATACCAAAAGAATAACAATTTGGTGGCTGGAAAGAGGAATGGTTATTATATGGCTCCAAAATGCTAGCTGGCATAATATGCCATGAACAGCAGAAATCTACTGGTAAAGAGAAGATTGCAGTAGTTCTTAAAAATAATTTGATGTTCTAAAAATATAAATGTAAGAAATGTTATCACTGTTCAAAATATTTTACATCAGTAGGTAAATAATATAAAGGTCAGACAAAAGTTTCTGAAGAGTAAAGTTTTACACAGATGCATTCTTTCTCTTAATTTTTAACAGTAAATTATATTAAGTAAATCTGATGTAGAAAATGGGAGTTCTTTCTTGTAAGGGTTTCTGTTCTCCAAAAATGACAACTATAGAAACAAACATATAGATTACAGTGCATGCTGTTTCATTAAATATCTTAGGTTGTATGTTGTAGAACTAAAAAAAAATACACTGCTTCTTCAAACAGCTTCATTTTCACTCTCTGAACAAATGCTTGTCATACAACAGATTTCACAAGGCAGTTTTACTTCCTGTTCATAAAATAGCTCCTGTATGAAACCAGCACCAGAAGAACTCTATTTTTGCTTCAGTTTCTTCTGTTGATCACTTCTCTGCAACATTAGTTTTTCAGTATTCAGTTTGTCAAAGATTAACTTTTAAAAGGCACTGTAGTTTCTAGAAGAAAATATTGTTGTGTATTCAAAACACCCCTTCTAATTTCGCCGCCTCTAGTAACACATAGCATTAATTAGAGCATAATATGTAGCAAATCCATGGTGAGAGCAATTGTTCATTTTTAAAAAAAAGCCTACTGACACAAAATGGAAAATTCTTGACAGTGTTCTGTTATTTTAGCTTGATAAGTGTAAAATACACTTTTTTTCATTAACTCATTTTATCTCACTGACTGTAAGATATTATTAAGGAAATAAACAACAAGATTAACCATGAAAAATATTTTAATACAAAATCTCTGAAGTGATCTGAGTGCTTCTAAGTTTTCATCGTAATTCCTTTTTGCAAAGGCTTGGGAGATCATGATAATAAAAAGCATGAGAATAAACAAGCCGGGCCAGACCTATGACTACAAGTACCTCACAACTATGGAAGTCAAGCACTTTCTGATACTTTTCCTGTGTTCACACCCTAGTGTTCACAGTTCAGGGTCTTCCAGACCTTGAAGTGGTGTTTTTGTATTTAGTAGCCTTTGACAGATTTTTTTTTTTCCCCCGTGGATTTGCTGATCTGATAAATACAGTTAGCTGATGTGCTTGCAGATTAAAGACACGATATAATGTTAGCTGTGCTTGGACACACTTCATTATCCTTACTAGAAGACAGATTCACTCTCATGTACTGTCATTTTTATGCCCATCTCATAGACTTTATCAAATTTAGTTCCATAATCCATTTATGACCTTTAGGGCTGTAAACCCCATTCCACGTGTGAAAAAAGGTGAGATACTGAGTTCTTCACTGACTTTGGGACCACGAAGGAAATTCGAAGGTCCGGGGCTTCTAACTTATAAGGCTCTGCCACACTCATTAGCTCATCTTCCCACACTATTTCTAGGTT
>VYZW01022095.1:258-50889 GCA_013401315.1 Balaeniceps rex
AAAGAGACTGGGCAGTGTGATGTCTTCCTGAAATACGCTGCTAAATCCCTACAGCAGTTCAGAAATGCTTGGGAATTTGGTTCCCAAATGAAAGAAGTCTTGAAACTTGCCGATGGTTATTTTTAAGCTTTTTTCCTTGAAAAAGGGAAGGTTGAAAATCACTGGTATAACTAGGTGATACTATTTTCAGCATTGCTTGTAATCTTGGGTGGTTAACGTAGCCTGAGCTCGGTTCAGCCCTGTTCCGCTAGCTGCTGCGCAGGGGACGCTGCATTGCGTGCATTGCGCCTTGGAGCTGGGAATCCCGAGGCAGGAAAGAAGGGAGAACCCAAAACGCAGCAAGAGTTTTTTTGCAGGCCTGCAACATGTTGATTTTGTGTTTTGTTTGATGCTTATAGTAGAAAAAACATAGGAAGGAGATAGGTAGTATGGATGTTGGGGTAGGAAGCTGCGCAGAGTGGTTAAATATCACCCTTACGTGTGTGATATTGGGGCTAACAGATTAAAGCGCTTTTCAGGATTCCATTTGTATGATCACTTTTCTGGAAGGGTTTGGAGGAAGAAGAGGGTAATCCTTCCCCTGCCTCCCACAAAAGAGGGGGATTTTTTATGCCAAGGGACTTGTACTTTTGAGACAAGCGGTCTCTGGTTCTTGGCTTTCCAAAATTCAAGAAAAATTAATATGTAACCACTTAAAGATGATGTCAAAGACCTTCTGTGTGGTTCAGACAGCAGAGTGCTTTTGCATCTATCTTTTTGTCATCTGAATTTGAGGATTGCAGGGTTGTGTTTTTGCTGTTGTTAGGATAAACCGAAATTATTTATTTTGGATCATTCTGTATTTAAATAGTGGGGAAGTTGCCCTTTTAGTTACTATTTGCAGGCTTTGAAAGACTGATCCCAATTTTTCCTGTAGCACAATACTATTGAGCACAGGATAAACATGCAACTTGTCCTCGAGATACAAAGATTGTAGCTCTGGAGAGACTGGATAGCTTTCAGGGGTGATGCTGAACAGTTCTGAAATACTCTGCGAGCACAGCTCTTCGAGAATGCTAATAGAGATCTGTATGATTTTTAGAAAGTTTTACTGCAGGATTCCTCGGTCTGATTCTTCCATCACTTACTGTCTCCACAAGTACAGAGTTATACACAGCACAGAACCAAGTTCTACAACTGGAGCGTGATTTCTCTTTAACCTTTTTGATTAACCATGCTTTGTCTCCAACATAGTGTTTACCTTTCATACCCTTGCATGGGTGTTTTAAGCGTCTGGGTTGCAGCAGAACCACCACCCCCCAGCCAGCAGTCCCTCCTTGGCGAGGACACTGATTTTTGAGAGGGTTACTATAAATACTGTAGTCTGTAGAAAGATGTGGAAGCAAACAGAATGGCCGGGGCTAGGGAAAAAAATAATTTGGCAGTTCCACGTGATAAAGTCGAATCCTACTATAAAGATACTGACAAATTGCAGGAATTAAAGGAAAAAATGAGAGGGAGGGATTCATTGTAGCACAAGAAATGATTTTAAAAGTAAATGTGTGTGGTTTGATTAATGCTGTGTTTGGAGGCCATACTGGAGACAGTTGGCGATGGGGTGGGCATAGACAGGAACAGTAGAGATGAGCAGCAGTATATGCAGAAACACGAGACAAATCTCCTCAAAGGAGGAACTGCAGCATTTCCTATCAGAGGGAAAATGGGAAAAGATTTACTGCTTGGTGAACACTTTGCAGGGTAGGGGGAAGTCTCATCATGGCAAGACGGACTGAATGACCTCAGTGGAGATGGGGGAGAGGAGTGCTCGGCTCCCCTTCCGAGACTGGTACTTCCGTACCTCCTGTGGTCTTTTGAGGTTCGTTTGGGGGGGGCTTGACTTGTCCACACAAGTGCTGACAGAGAAATGCTTTACCTCTTGTTAGTCCCTCTTCAGAGGAACCAGCAGGTGTAGCTTTTCTATTGACTCATTGGCATACTGTTTTTTAGGGATGTCCTGCACATGAAACATCAGTGTTTTAAGATGACTTATAGTATCTAAATACAGGCCTGTTACTGCAACTGCAAGGAAGAAAAATAGGTTTTGTTTCCAGGCGTGTTTCAGAGGAGCCTGCTTAGTGCAATATGCATCTCGTTTGGCTCAAATGATCAGAATTACGTAAATAATGAGCTTGTTGCAGGCATTTGAGCCTTTTCTGTGACTTCTAAGAAAAGAGAAAGGGTACAAACTTGTCAGCAGTGTTAGCTTTCCCAAAGGTCTTTATGGTGGGATGCATGAAAAGGCAATGAAATTGTCAAGCTTATGTTAAAAAAAAAAGAAGTGCTATATGTAATGAATATTCAGCTTTTCATGGAAGACCCAAGCTGTGATACAAGGTGCTTTCTGAAAACTGATTGAGGCTTTTCCTCAGTCAACTTCACAAGGTTACTAGGTTAATGATTAGTTAAGGAGAATGTTTTTACATCAGCCAATGCTGCTGGCAAGGAATACTGTTAAGGTGCATTAATAACTTTTTTTGGTAGTCTGCCTTTTGCTGTTGATTCATATTGACACTCTCCCTTCTTATTCAGTCCTCCAGGGTGAGGGTGTTTTTTGTTTTGGGGTTTGGTGGTTTGTTTGGGTTTTTTTCTTGATACAAGGAGCTGGCAACACTACTGCTGGAATCAAATGCTGGTTCTTAGCAAAGTTTTTTATTCCCATGATCAAGATACCATGGCTTAAAATATTTTTTTAAACACTTGATTATGGAGGATTTGGAACCATCTAAAATACAATCGTCAGAAAAGACTGACATTGTCCTCCAGTAGAAAGAGGATTACTCGTGATTTCATTAGTTTTAGTACAGAGGCTGAAAGCAACTTACAATCAAATACAAGTTGTAGAGCTCGAAATCTGTCCAAACTGCTTTGGATGAGAAAGCAGTTGCATAGACTAGAAGCTGATTGAGAAGCCCAAAACAAAGGCAGTGTGTTTCCTGAAGAAAAAAATGTTTAAGGAAGTGGATCTAATGATAAGTGCCATTTAATTTAACATGTTAGGGAAGAGCCCTTACCTGTGTAGTACGTAGTGATGAAATTCATAAGCTACACTACAGAAGGAGTTTACTGCAAGGTCATAAATGTAATACCAAGGTACTGTAGATGCTCATAGGAAAGTGCAGACTTTCCAGTCACGGTCAAGATGTGTTCATGGTCAGTGTGAGGGAAAGGTTAGCAAACAGGAATTTCAGGATCTAAATCTGAATTCTAGCAAGTAAGGTGCAAGTTTGCACTGGCATTGGCAAAGAGGCGACTGGTGCAGTTTTGGATTCTGCGTACAGAAAGCTTTATATTGCGGAAGGTCTCCTCCATGAGACTTTTGTTTCAGGATGCCTTATCAGAAATGAAAGCAAACTGAAGGGAACTGGAAGAAGAGTGCCTTCCCCCCAGTAAACTACAGCAGTTTTTCAGTTTTTTACCATTAAAGGGTTTAGCTAAACTGTTTTGGCGACGGTTATCTTTAGTACCCCAGCTTGGACATCTGTAGTTGAGTGCTTTGCTCAAGTGAATTAGGGGACTTAATAAGGAATAAAGAAGTAGAATTTACTAACTTTGCCCATAAAGGTTATGCCGTATCCGGTAATTCTTTTCTGCTTTTAGAACTTGTCTACCCTTAGATTTGAAGACTAAGGCTGAAAGGCCGGGAGTTGTCACTGCTCTAGTCTGAAACTGCAGATGAACTTAACAGTAACTGTGACTTAATGCCAGTGCAANTGGCTTTGCATCGCAGCTGCAGTGTGCAGATGTATTAAAGGCAGAGATTAAGTCATCTTCTTGTCTGTTCTCTGAAAAGGGCACCATCAGTAATGTAAAGTTACGAGTGACTAATTGGGAAGTGATATATTAAGTAAATGTAGCTCCAAAGCTAATAGGTTGAAATCTGTTGTTGAATTTCTGCTGCGAACTAAATGATTTCAATCTGTTTTTAGGTGTCTTTGTATCCGGTGTTGTTCTGGTCTTACAGCAGCGAGCACTTTTCAAGTTTTATATGATCGCCTCGGCATTTCTGCTGGCTGTGACTTCAGTGTTGGTGAATTACTATGCTTCTTTGCACATAAACTTCTACAGTGCCTACTACACAGCCACGTTTGGAATTCAGATCTTCCCTCATAAAGGACCTTCGCTATGGATGGCGCTTTCCATCCTTCAGCTTACCTTTGGAATTGGATATGTTACATTGCTAAACGTGCAGTCCATATACTCTCAGCTCATCATCCTGGATATACTAATTCCTGTAATTGGCTTGGTTGTTGAATTACCTTTAAATGTCCGGCAGATACTAGTTTTTATTTCAGGCCTAGTTCTGACACTAAATACCACAGCCATTTTAGTTACGAAAATTAAATGGTTCTATTATTCGGTGCGGTATGTTTATCTGCTGGTGAGGCACATGTATCGCATTTATGGATTACAGCTATTGATGGAAGATACATGGAAAAGGATTCGGTTTCCAGCTGTACTGCGTGTCTTTTGGCTAACGAGACTTACAGCACAAGCTGTGGTATTAACGTATGTTGTAAAGATGGCTGAAACTAATACAGAAGAAAAATTCTTCTTGATATCGTGGGATAACTGTTGGGAACTGATTTGCAGTCTGATCATAAGTGGGTGTGACTCCACTTTAACCGTGTTAGGCATGAGTGCTGTCATTTCCTCAATAGCGCATTATTTGGGACTTGGCATCTTGGCCTTCATCGGCTCAACTGATGAGGATGACAAAAGGCTCGGTTTTGTAGCACCCGTCTTGTTTTTCATTTTGGCTCTGCAGACTGGTCTAAGTGGACTGAAACCAGAAGAACGATTAGTTCGCCTGAGTCGAAACATGTGCCTTTTGTTAACCGCAGTCCTGCATTTTATCCATGGAATGACAGACCCCGTGCTGATGTCTCTCAGTGCCTCCCACGTGTCATCGTTTCGCAGACACTTCCCCGTACTGTTTGTTTCCGCTTGCCTTTTCATCCTTCCAGTTCTGCTCAGTTACATCCTCTGGCACCACTATGCACTAAATACGTGGCTTTTTGCAGTTACAGCGTTCTGTGTAGAGCTTTGCCTAAAAGTAATAGTTTCTATCACTGTTTATATATTGTTTATGATTGATGGCTACTATAATGTGCTATGGGAAAAACTTGATGATTATGTTTATTATGTTCGTTCAACTGGCAATATTATTGAGTTTATATTTGGAGTAATCATGTTTGGAAATGGAGCTTACACAATGGTTTTTGAATCGGGAAGCAAGATTCGTGCGTGCATGATGTGTCTACACGCATACTTCAACATCTACTTGCAAGCAAAGAATGGCTGGAAGACTTTTATAAATCGCCGGACTGCTGTTAAGAAAATAAACTCTCTTCCAGAGGTAAAAGGAAGTGGGTTACATGAAATAGATGATGTATGTGCAATCTGCTACCATGAGTTCACCACCTCTGCTCGCATTACTCCATGCAACCATTACTTTCATGCACTTTGTCTCCGGAAGTGGCTGTACATTCAGGACACTTGCCCGATGTGCCATCAGAAAGTGTATATTGAGGACAAGGAAAATGCCAATATCTCTAACAACAACGGGTTTGTGCCACCGAATGAAGATCCTGTACAAGTTGCAGAAGAAGCTGCCGATGCTGAAAATGAATTAAATGAAGATAATGACAGTTCTGATAGCGATGAGGAAGACGATGACTGTGTGGCACAGCACTTGAATGAGACTCTTAATGTTGAATCTTAATTCTCTTGGTGATGAAGATGCCATTTACTAAGCCGTGAGGTATTTGTTTAAGATTGACTTCAACAGAATGAAAGTATCACTTTGTAGTTATTGTACTTAAGCACAACAGCAGTATCTTAATGTTCGATCTGTGAATGGTGGTTGTTTACTGTGGTGTGTGCTACTGTAAATATACCTCTAATTTTTGCTGGTCTCTTTCATGACCACCTTAAAATTATGTACGTTATTGTACATGGAATAAAATGTTTTCACATGTTTTTAAGATGGTTGGAAAAACACTCTTTAATTGATGTAGTGATAATGCTGTGCCAAAGACTGTATACCAGTAATCCCTGATCAATGAGGTCTGGAGGCAAATGAAAAATACTGGTGAAAACAGACTGTTCAGCAGGTCAAATCAGAAATGAAAAACCTGAACCAAAGCAGCTTTACTTACAAATTCAGTATTAGTAGAGCTTTATTGCTAAAAACTATTGAGTTGTATTTCAAAAAAATAAATAAAAATTTAGGTTGGTAGACTTAATGTTACAGCATTTGCGTATGTGGAACAAAAGATGAAACTGCTAAGCTTTCTGGTGAAGTAGTAAAGCATGCCGTTGACCTGTTAACCACTTCTGAATTACCAGTAGTAGCTTGAAGTGCTCTACATGTGAACTCACCAGCCTGGTATTCATCTTGTAACGCACACATGTAGTTAACAAGAGTTGCTAGCTTGGGCTGTCCTTGAAGTTGATCCTGAATCTTGATGAAGGGGAAACAGGGCTGAGAAACTGCACAAATGCAGACCACCTTTTCAAAAGTAGCTTTAATCTTGTACCATAAAAAAAAAAAAGCACTACATAGTGGCTTCCATTGATAAGAACTTGCAGATATGATAATTTTTAAGTTTTTTGCAATATATTTACTGAAGTTATGCTGAATAAATGTAAGAAAAACAACTTTATATATTTGGAAAGAAGACTTTAATAGTGTTGTTATATAGGGTATTGGCCAACTCAAGTGGGTCATCTTCTCTTACTGCTGCCATTATTTCCAGTATTTGACTAAAAAAGAAAAGATCGATATTAGAAGATGCTGACACTCAGTACTGAATATACTTCAGACTGCTGCATGTGTATATACAAGTTGCTAAGATTAACCTGGAATAAAAACCTATGCTGAGAGCAGCAGGGCAAGGTGCTCAGATATGCAAATAGCTTCACCTTTAAGTCACTAACTGCCATTCCCCTCACACTGAACACTGGTTGCTCACTGGTACAGATTCATCTTTGGTCTTTTGACTTTCGTTTGGAGGTAATTAAACAGCTTTCTGTTTCAAAGGAAGTGTCGTTTTGTGGGTGTCTTTTATCAACGGTCTTCATTTTTCAGACTGAAATTCATTAGCCTTTCAAAGCTAAAGCCGCACTATGAATAAACTGGTCTATACTGAAGCTTAAATTCCGGATACAGCCTTATCTGAGAATATAGCTGCCAAAGTAACTTCCATTTTTTCTAGTAGCAGAAAAAAAACAACTTCATGGTGAAGAGTAAGAAAGAACCTCAAGCTTGATGGTAGGGTCTGGTGGTTTTGGTTTTTGGATCTTGCCTCTTAATTTATGCAATAGTTAAACTTCTTTTTGAGGAAGACAGAGTAGAAAAAGTTGCTCTTAATTATTGGAATGCAGGTATTTTCCTAGATGCAGACTTAGCCCATTTCATGACCACTCCTGTGCTTTGCAGCCAAACAGCTTCTTGATTTAAGGGGATGTTGAAGATGAGATGGGGTGAGATCAGGCCTACGGAGAAATAAGTAACAAATACCAAAGAATTTCACCCTTGACGAGTCTTGTTAGGGCTTACGTATCTATCCCCACTTGGATGCAGTAGGATACTACATGTTACTATAACACCATTTATGAAGTCGCTGCTGGATTTAAAAAAAAAGCCTCTTGTGGCTAAAATTTAAAAAAAAAAAAAAAAACTTCCAAGGGGAGTAGTGCAGTTCTAAAAATATATACAAAGTGGAAATACCACCATCAAAATTGAAAGGTGTCCAGCATCACCAAAAAGAGACAAGTGGAAAATTCCTCCTGCCAACTGAGCTATATTAGACAGTATGTATACCCTGGACATTAAATACACTTTGTGGCCTAAGGCTAACTTTCCCCTCACACCAGATCTTGCTACTTGAGAAGTCACAAAATGCCAGTTCTCAGTTACCATACTTCATTTTTTGTAAGGTTTAAGAGGTTCTCAGGTTACTAATCTACAATTAGTACAGGTTATAATTAATGTTAAAGGGGCAGTAATTTTGAAATAAGGTTGAACTAAACAAGATTTTGTTTTATAAAAGAAAGCAAAAGCCAAAGTACAGCATCTGTGTACCGCTCTAGGACGGACTCTGCATTTCCAGTTCTGGGGTTTCTGAAACACTTTTTCTGTAAGCTACAACTAAGGCAGCAGACAAAGACACGGGGGGGGNTTATTCAGCAACAGTAGTGGTCCTCCACTTGTGATCACAGAACTGTTTTCATGTGATCTCTTCCCCTACTCCAAAATTATGGACTGAGCCTAGAAAGTTTTAAGATAGATACTGAAAAAGCCCTTCCATGCTAATGTGTGTGCTTTGTCTTTAAAACACAAAGAAAATCAATTTCAAAGAGTATTACAAATTGCCATAACTGCATAAAATATATCTGAACACTAGGAGATGTCACCGTGTAAGCTTAAACTATCCTTTTAGCATGATCAGTGGTCTCTCTCTAAATAGAGTTTCTTCAGGTTTCCCAAAAAAGCAGCAGAATTCCATTCAGTTCTCAAAAAACCTCTTGTTTAGATACCTTGCTGAATACCTAAATTCTTTAGTACTATCCTGAGCAGCATTTCAAAAGCTAGTGCCAAACAGGTCATTTACGCAGCTTTTCACAGAAATACATATAGACTTCACAGCAAAGAAAATCCTGCTTCTGATCGAGTAAATGGGCTTTGCACCTGGATGGATACAGCTGTGAGCTTTATTTGCTGAAAATTCATTCACGTACTACAGCGCAGGAAGAAACCTTCCTGAATTCCTTTTTCTTTTCGGGGAGTTGATAATGAGAAGATGACTGAGAAGATCATAACTCACTGACCAGACTCCAGTAACAGTTGTGAAAATTAAGGCATTTCATCTATCAGTGCTATTTAATGGAGATAACTGAACATTTTCACTAAAACAATGACACGTTTCCCTGCCTTCCCTGCAAGGAA
Source organism: Balaeniceps rex (assembly GCA_013401315.1). NCBI lineage: Eukaryota > Metazoa > Chordata > Aves > Pelecaniformes > Balaenicipitidae > Balaeniceps > Balaeniceps rex. The sequence continues at coordinate 9,248 of VYZW01022095.1, forward strand.
GCACGTGAAAAGGTGGCAGAAAATGGTTTCTGTACTTTCTAACTGTCCATAAGGCCCTGGAGTTTTCTTTTGCTATTCTCTAGGTTGACTGCTGTTCTTCCTATCTAAACTTCATAGGATCACAGTGTTCTACGAAACAATTTTTTTTAGGCACAGTAGCAGAATGAAGAAATGACCCAACATTATTATTATACGTTATGGCAGTTCATGTCACAGGCGCTGTGACATGAACATGGGCGCAGACCCTACTTGGGGCCCCAGTGCTGCCCCCTCTGCGGAGGACTGCACAGCTCCAGTGCTGTATCAGTTTTAACAATAACGAACAACAACGGAGTGAAATTTATTCAAGTCAGGTTACTTTACAGGGTTTAACCCCTTCTCCAATATTGTAGGTGAAAAGATAAGAACAGTACTGGTTTCACTTTCAGCAAGCTTTTTACATCAAGAGTTGCTGAAATGGGAAAATTAAGACTTTTTAAATTTTTCCACAGCCTGTAAAGCAGTACATTGCACAAGTTTCAGTAAATTTAGAATTAATTTCTATACACTACATTTCCAGTGATTTTTTTCTTTTTTTTTTCTCTGTGAGATTTGGAAGATTTAAAAGACTACAGTAGTACACTTACATTATATGGCAGGGTTCATTTCTGTCCTTCAGGCAGTGCCCTATTTCCCATTTCTTTTTTGTAGGAAATGTAGTTTTAATGTATTTTGATCCAGCATGAGTATTTTTCACTCCACACCAAGGCGCATCTAGTTTAATTTGAAAAAAAAAAGAATTGAGTATGCAATTGTTTGAGAATAGCATGAGATAGTTTAATCAGCTACTTCCACAGACAAGTTCTTGGAATGTCTTTCTAGCAGTGACTTCCAATTCAAAAAGGAATTTAAGAGATTTGGGCAATTTAACATCTTCACAATCTTTGGATTTTTATACTGTTACCTTCAAGATTTTATATTCAAAAATCAGCAATAATAGTACATAACACTTATTTTCTCCAACATGATAAAGATAGCTAGATACACTGCATGTATTGCACAGAAACTTCCTGTATACTTTAACAAGCTGTACTTCATATGCAAATTTAAGGATTTAGGCAGTTTGTGGTTTTTCTTTCTCAGATTCAAAAATTAAATACTGTATTTATAACTGCCAGTTATGGGTAATTGAAGTGAACATGCAAAAAAAAAAAAAGGCACCCCTAGTCAGTAAATTAAAATCACTGCTCATTAGGCCAAGAGGGGAATTCAAGCATTCTTCCACCTTACTCCATTTAAAGAGCTGTTGTTTCCAAATGCCGTTACTGCTACCAGTGGCAAGATGATAGCCATTGCCCTGTGTTTGGCACATCTCCAGCAAGCTAGATTTTAAAAGATATTCAAGCAGGATTCTGATACCTAGGTACATTTAAAAATCTGGGCTTGTCAGTTTGTCCTTTTCATCTTCCCCTGCAACGTCACAAACTGACACGGCAGCTTATTCCTTCCAGCAGAAGGCTGAAAAGGAGTATTTCTGGAGCCTGTAAACTGCTTTCCGAAGTGGAGAAACAGCCAGTCCTTTTTCTTTTCCAAACTCCTTAGGTCTTGATCCTGCCTTATCATTGCTATACGAGCATATCTCATTGCCTCATAGTGTTTAAGTCACAAACTGACCAGGATATAAAATCTTACCAGTCTCTATCATTAATCGTTCACTAGGAATTGATTTCAGTGTTTCCAAGTTGGCTTCTGTTTTCAATGAACTAGAAAATCAGAGTTTGGTTAAAAAATTAAGAAGTGTATAAAAGTAATTACTTTGCCTGTTGAAACATTCTGCAGCAAAGGCGGCTTCCTAAATAATTTTGTTAGTGAATAAAATTTGCTTCATTTTTGAAAGTGCTGCCTGTAAATTCAAACTTTGCAGAAAACGGCAAATTTGGAGAGTTACTCAGTGATGCCGCCTCATCCTAGTAAGCATGCAGAACCCCTGCCTGCGCTGCCCATACTTGCTGTCGGCAACCCACACAACTTAGAAAGTGGTGCTGGCTGACTTTTGGCCAGATGACTGCTGAGAATTCGGACTGCATAACCAGTAGATAAGGCTGCACAGGTTACATTTGCATCCTGGATTTGACACGGCAGCTTAAAATTACGCTATTTTTTAAACACTGCTCAGAAGGACTGCTTCTGCATTCAACAACTTTATTTATTTACAAACAAGGATTGACCTGGGGGTAGTAGAATGAACATAAGACTAGATTAACTTGCTGAGCTGAGAGATAAGAACTTTTTATGGCTAATAGACTAGTGAGTGCAATTCTAAATCTGCCAGATGATTAAGAGTCTAGCGAGCTTTGAAAACTTGACCTCATTGTTTAAAAGAAAGCAATGAGTTCACTACAGCTGGCATTTTAAAATAGTTTTATTTCTTGTAAATAACTTACCAGCCATTTATTCCAATATAAAGATCCAAATCTAATATAGCTGCTGCTTCTTCCTTTGTGCCATCAAAAGAATGTACCTAGAACATATATAGATGCACACATATATATAAATATATGTACTTCATTTAAAATTTCAATCATTTAAAAGTACGTATTAGTTTTTATTTGTGTCATAAATACCTTTGATAGTATGCATTATACATCAATACAAACATAAAGAGGGGAGATGGCTCAGATGATTCTGAATTTGGGCAAAGTTCAGGCTGAAGTCACTTGAATACTGCAATAAAAGTGGTTACCACATATTATGAATGATAAATATCTGTAGAAAAGGCCTATCCAGTGATACTACTTTTGGCCCAGGAACTGCCTGTAGCTGACAGCTGGGAGACCATACACAGGAAGTAATCCTGTGCACTCTGAATTTTGACATTCTTTCCTCAGTATTCCCTACAGGGCACTGTCAGGGACATAGTAAGAGCAGTGTTATATTCTCCACAGATTTTAGTCCGCAGAAACTAGAGAGACAGCCTATTTGGTCATCCCAGGGACTAAAGAGGCATGTGGTAGGTCACAAGGCGCAAACAGCGTAATGCATCTGGGAACCGCAGCTGCTCAGCCTGAGTGGAGTAAAGACACTGTCTGCTTCCCCATGCTGCGAGGGGGACAGTCAGTTGCAGAGGGTGCCTGCTCATCCCTTCTCTACTAATTACCGGTTTCGCAGAAAAGAGAAAGGAAGGAAGGAGAGAGTGCACAGTATTACATAAGAGCACAACATGCAAAGTACTGAGCTAGGGGAAGGTTTTTGCAGTAACAAAGGGGAAACCTGGCAACTGAGATATTATCGTAGGAGGTATGGTCTGGTTAGTAGGGTAGAATAATCCAAGCATTTATTACTTTTGGAAAATCCTCCCATAATGGAAACCTGAAAGAGTGTTGCTGGACTTTCTCAATCATTTCATCCAAAGTTTTTCCTGTTATGCTTTTGAATTACATGATCTGAATATCTAAAGACATAAAGCAATCAGAAGTTACATCTGGATCTAATTTGAAAACAATGTCTAACGTCAGAAGCAAATGCTTGAGGTTACGGCTTCCACTGGGAACATGTATCTAAATTATCTGTGGTCTGCTGTGGTCTGAATGTGCTGCAGTTACAGACACTGAAGAATTGGGAAAAGGCCAATGTCAATTATAAGGTGCTTAAACTGTCCTTCTGACAGGCCAAAAAAAACTGCTCGTCAGCTGCAGAGCTTTTTCTCGGCCTGTCTTCTTACCTTGCAAAAAAACTGTTGAATGAGCAACGAAAATAAAAATACTAGAAGGGACTGGAAAACACTTATTAATTAATAATAACTTAAATCATGTAACAGGAAGCCTACCCAGATTCCATGACAAACAACAAGTTGCATATTAAACAACAATGTTCACACGCATGCATGTAAGAATGAATGCTACACTGAAGTCCATACTTACCACTCCTCCTACAAATCTATCTCGGTTTCTTCTCATTATATCTATGAAATGAAATAAATAAAAATGTTAAGACAGCTTTATAACAGACAAAGGTGAAAGATTCAGGTTTCCAAGATTTTTCATATTCAGAATTTGCTCTGAGTATGAAATTCTCAAACAAAACCCACCTAAAAATTCAGCGTGTGAGTTTCTACAGTGGAGAAACATGGGCAGTTGTGTCTGTTCTGACAGGTCAAATTGTTTTTCAAAATACCTGTAAAATAAAAATGACTTTTAAACAGTAACTCAGTGTAAGCACAAATAAAGACAGTACAAGAGTTTTCTCCAGCACTTGTATGTCTTAGTCCTCCAAAACCAAAGACAGAATTAATGGATTTGCCATGCAAAAGATCTTATTTGTGCAAGGATTTAAAAGGAACTCTTTCCCATGGCATATTCGTATAGTAGTGATCTACGCTGGAAGACAGGTAAGAAGTGGCCAAGAGGATCAATACTGAAGAATGTATGCACATATATGCCAAGCATGTACTCTTGTGTAGTGTGGGTGTTGGAGTTCATTTTTATTTATTTATTTATAATGAAAGAGGAACTGACTGTTCTCTCCACAAAGTTTTGAAATGTCAGGAAGGGAGAGTGTGGATCACACGGAGACCGCTATTTCAAGCAGCACTTGTAAATGTGGCAAGGGTGAGCAAGGGCGCACTATGCAGACCTCAAATGGCCAAAACTGCATCAGAGCTGGCTGGCCTGTAAATAAACAATCCAGACTTTTTGTTTGCTCTTCCATGAAGGTCAGTCTTTCCTCTCTTGGGGTGGAACAAGTACCAATATTGGGCATCTTACTTCTGCCCCATTCTGCCTATTGTCTTCACTCTTTCAAAGTCTTCCACTGTTTTCCCTCCTCTCCTTTGTGTGCTTGCATCCTTTCCTTTTCACTCCTTTTTATGCCTCTCCTACCTTCTACTCCTAGTATTCCCTTTGAAGGAGCAGTAACAGCAAGGCAGCCATCCTATGAAGAGACATCAAAATGTGGGCAGAGGGAAGGTAACTAGGTAGCCAGTTTCCTCAGGGCAGTTTCCAAAGGAAACTAATTAGCAGTGAACTAACCTGTCACTTGTCATTTGCAGCTAGTTCTGATCCCAGAGCATTATCATGTGCCATTTCTGTCTGCCACACTACACTCAGGCATTCAAATTACCAAGGCTCAGGAAACACGGTAGAGGAACTTAAGCATGGCAGAGGGCCAACAGTGCATAGGTGTCTCAGTATCCATACATAATTTGTAAGATGACATTATTTGGACAAGGCAAGAAGGACGACATTGCCTGTCCCAACAGGCTGGAACTCTATGCACATATTGGATTTCTTTAGGTGTTGCTGTTAAAAGCAGTCCAGGGCACTGTGACGTTCCCATCATCAGATATCAGAAACATTTCAAAGGTAAACTCAAGTGTGCACATACTGCTGTGTATGATTCACATACCAATCAGGAGAAAGTGGCAGCAAACCATTAGTTTGATTTACATTTTCCTAAAAACAAAGACAATGCAACTTGTAATTTCATTTTGTGCAATTTCCACTATTTTCTGTATATTACAGGTTGATATTTCTCTGGTAACAGTTATCTTCCCTGTTTATCAGTGCAGCTCTTTTGAGATAAAACAGGTGGAACAGAAATCGGCTGTAACATTAAAAACTGACATGGAAATTCGGGAGAATAAATTACACCTACTTTGAATCTTCTTTGTAGTCTAGATACTGTGATTAGTTTAACTTGTTTGACTAAATATAAATTTAATTGCAACTCATGATTGCTCTTGCGGTTAAATAGCTACAATTGCCTGATTATTGGTGGGGTTTTTTTTCAACAGAAGACTTGTTTCATAAGGAAGTGAGGTTTTAGAAATTGAGCTGCAAATAAGCCCCTTAAGTAACCTACTGCCAATTTCAATCTAATTTTGAGAAGAGCAGTGGTCTTGAAAGTACAAAGTTTAGTGCCCCTACAAATGGAAAGGCAACTCAAGCTTCTTCCATTCCTAGCAACAACAAAGCCCAACACATGCTGCTACTTGCCCTGTCAAAGGGCAGGTGAATAGGGAAGTTCTTGGAGAGAAAAAATAAAAAGGATGAGGGAAGGAAAGAGAAACCCTGGAAAACTATGAAAAAAACCAGACATATGGTGATCAGAATAGTAACAAAATAAGTCAGTAGGAAACTAAACCTTACTAGTTCCAGTGCTGAAGGAAAACTTTTTTCTCTGGGCGAGTAGACTGTCATTCAATACATGCAGGTTCTACGCTGCTTCTCAATAAGGAAGTTTGAAAATATTTCTGCATGGCTGTTTGCAGGTTTAGTTTTGACCATAAAGTTCAAATACTGTGGTATTTTCAAGTTTGGGATCAAGACACTAAAGGAGCTGAAGCAAACTGGCCTTGCTGAGGTAGAATATTCCCAGACAAACAATTCTGGATTCATGTATGAATAATAGTGCATGTGATTTTGTTCATCCCCTCCAATCTGGTTAAGAAAATTCCTGTTTCCATGTCACTAAGCCCCACAAACACCTCCCAGCAGCAAAGCAGAAGGGAAACTTCCATATACTTATCAGTCCATTTATAATGTGACCTTCACCATAATATGAAGGCAGTACCTTCATCTAACTACCATTCAAATCACCATTTTCTGTTGGAAAAGTTATGAGAATGTAGAAAAATTCTGAAAAAAAAAGAAATTCTTCGGGCTGCTTCAACAAAGGAATTTCATCTTTATTAGCTTCTCATCTTTATTAGCTTTTCAATCCCAGAAAAAGGATAAAAAAAAATGTTCATTTTTTACAGGTGAAAATTATCCAGAAGAAAACATAGCATAACTAACTAGAAAATAATGATTAAACATTAAACAAAACAGAGGTCATGCTCAGATACTACCCACTGGGAAACTACCACACTTCTCTTCTATAGGGTAAATGTGCAGCTGCTTGCTAGCTATTCCAGTGACTGCTACAACACCTGAACTACTGATCAGCTGAAAACCGGTGACCTGCCTCCACACATCTCACACTTTGCCCTCCTTTTTTTTTTTCAGTTCATTAACCAAGCATACATTGAACTTTCAATCCTTCATCAGCGGTCCTGGCTAACTGGGGAGGTCCCAGCTGACTGGAGGTTAGCAAATGTGACGCCCATCCACAAGGGCCGGAAGGAGGATCTGGGGAACTACAAGCCTGTCAGCCTGACCACGGTGCTGGGGTAGGTTATGGAGCAGATCATCCTGAGTTTATGAAAGGCAGGTCCTGCTTGACTAACCTGATCTCCTATGACAAGGTGACCTGCTCAGTGGATGAGGGAAAGGCTCTGGATGTTGTCTACCTAGGCTTTAGTAAAGCCTTTGACACTGTCTCCCATAGCATTCTCCTGGACAAACTGGATGCTCATGGCTTGGACGGGTGTACGCTTTGCTGGGTAAAAAACTGGCTGGACGGCTGGGCCCAAAGAGTTGTGGTGAATGGAGTTAAATCCAGTTGGCAGCCAGTCACAAGTGGTGTTCCCCAGGGCTCAGTATTGGTCCAGTTCTGTTTAATATCTTTATCAACAATCTGGATGAGGGGATTGAGTGCACCTTCAGTAAGTTTGCAGATGACACCAAGTTGTGTGAGAGTGCTGATCTGCTTGAGGGTAGAAAGGCTCTACAGAGGAATCTGGACAGGCTGGGCCAAGGCCAACTGTATGAGGTTCAACAAGGCTAAGTGCTGGGTCCTGCACTTGGGCCACAACAACCCCATGCAACACTACAGGCTTGGGGAGGAGTGCCTGAAAAGCTGCCCGGCTGGGGGTATTGGTTGACAGCCGGCTGAGTATGAGCTGGCTGTGTGCCCAGGTGGCCAAGAAGGCCAACAGCATCCTGGCTTGTATCAGAAAGTGTGGCCAGCAGGACTAGGGAAGCGACCATCCCGCTGTACTCAGCACTGCTGAGGCCACACCTCGAGTACTGTGTTCAGTTTTGGGCTCCTCACTACAAGAAAGACATTGAGGTGCTGGAGCGTGTCCAGAGAAGGGCAACAAAGCTGGTGAAGGGTCTAGAGCACAAGTCTTATGAGGAGTGGCTGAGGGAACTGGGGTTGTTTAGCCTGGAGAAGAGAAGGCTGAGGGGAGACCTTATCGCCCTCTACAACTACCTGACAGGAGGTTGTAGCGAGGTGGGTGTTGGTCTCTTCTCCCAAGTAGCAAGAGAAAGGACAAGAGGAGATGACCTCAAGTTGTGCCAGGGGAGGTTTCGATTGGACATTAGGAAAAATTTCTTCACCGAAAGGCTTGTTAAGCATTGGAACAGGCTGCCCAGGGAAGTGGTTGAGTCCCCATCCCTGAAGGTATTTAAAAGATATGTAGATGTGTTGCTTAGGGACATGGTTTAGTGGTGGACTTGGTAGTGATAGGTTAACGTTTGGACTTGATGATCTTAAAGGTCTTTTCCAACCTAAATGATTCTATGAACATTAATTCAAAGAACTCACCATCCAGTCTGCTAAAGGTCATTGAAAGCCAGACTGTATCCAACTCCATAGCATTCAATTAGCAGAAATGAAAACAACCCCATACCCCGGCCATGTTTCACAAACACGGGAAAGACGAAGAGCAGGGAAAGCTGTCCATTTAGAAAATACAGTATTTACAAACACACTGTTTGCAGGCATTTGTCCTCGAGGCTTTCAGTATTTCTTTAGGAAAGACATGGACCTGTTGGAGTGGGTCCAGAAGAGGGCCACAAAAATGATCAGAGGGCTGAAGCACCTCTCCTACGAGGACAGGCTGAGAGAGTTGGGGTTGTTCAGCCTGGAGAAAAGAAGGCTGTGGGGAGACCTTCTTGCGGCCTTTCAGTACTTAAAGGGGGCCTATAAGAAAGATGGGGACAAACTTTTTAGCAGGGCCTGTTGCGATAGGACAAGGGGTAATGGTTTTAAACTGAAAGAGGGGAGATTCAGACTAGATGTAAGGAAGAAATTTTTTACAATGAGGGTGGTGAAACACTGGAACAGGTTGCTCAGAGAGGTGGTAAATGCCCCATCCCTGGAAACATTCAAGGTCAGGTTGGATGGGGCTCTGAGCAACCTGATCTATTTGAAGATGTCCCTGCTCACTGCAGGGGGGTTGGGCTAGATGATCTTTAAAGGTCCCTTCCAACCCAAACCGTTCTATGATTCTTCACTCCCTCATATTTCTTACTTTCTGTTTTTTTCATCAATTACTTCCTTCCAATTGCAATTTCCAGCAAGGGCTCTCAATAGATGTCTTAGAAACTAGATTTATGTATTTCATATGATTTACTGAAATAGCTCAGATAAAGACTTTGTGTCATTATTAACCTTAATTAGAAAGGACTCACCTACCACTTTAAAAGTGATTTCTGTTCCACCCTGTCACCTCCTTCCTCACAACCCAATTTCAGTGCACTTGATTAGAAGTTTTTCCCTACAGATCTTCACCTGCAGTCCATCAGATAAGGAAAATCAGATTTTTTTTTTTCCCTCCCAATAACATCAAGGCAGTAACGATCTTAAAATATGATACTCCACCAGTGTTTTAGTTTGCCACAGAAAAGAAACAAGTTATTCTCCAAGGTGTGCTTTGCTGAAGTTTTTTTCCTGGTAGAATTCAGTGTACACAAAGTTCTGTCCACTTTGCTGAGTATTTACTTATGACTGTAGCATTATGAAGAAAACTCTTACCTACTGCTAACATGCAACGATTAGAAAAAACACAACTAACCACTGCCCCCCAGTGACTAATTTACTCACAACAGTAATATGCAGGCACGATTCGTTAATTACTCATCTTATTTGAATTTATCACTTGTATCTTTCAGTCAGTTCCCTTGGTAGATAGAAGTTCTCACTACAAGAATGCGAGCTGATTTTAGGGGCTGTGCTAGCTTCTTCCCATTATCTACGTTGCATATATTACTTTGAAACACAGATTTATTCAGATCTAACACAGATTCTATGATTCTATGATCTCTCCAGCTCCCGAGATCACCTTTCTCATCAGCTCTCAATCATCTGCTCCCAGCTAACACCTCCCTTAAAAGCTCTTTTTTTTCCACTGCTGACTTATCCTTTTTGACAGTTCTGTTCCCTTCCCCATGCCTTTCACTCAATCTAGTTCTTCTTTTACACACTACAGTTACGTTCTCCCCCCCATGAGTCTCCAGGAGTTCTTGAGTATTAGCAAGAATGAACAGCTGTCACACCCAGAAACCCACAAATTCTGATTTTTACAGAAAAAGACATGCTAAGTCAACACCAGGCAGGTAGCAAAATTTAGCACATAGCACTACTTGAACGTAGGCATCTTTCTTTGAAGTCCCATTTCTGCCATAAAATGCCAGATCTAACCCCGCAAATTGCAGGTCTATACCTGACAAAATGTTACCTGGTAGAACACAAGATAGAAAACACTCCTGTAAATTGCTACAAGTCAATTTATAGTCATAAGTTTCTTACTTGAGTTGGATGTCCTTTGGGCAAAATTCTAATCTGTCAAAATCTACAAATAGAAAGAACAAAAAACCCACTTAGTGTTTTAGGATTTTTTTAATATATGTCTAGAAAAAAATATATTGAAGTACTAAGATAACACTTACCTAAGCCACATTCTCCAACTGCTATTACCTTTGTCTTATTTTTTTCGATCAGATCTTTTAGTTCAGATAAATACTGTTCAGGGCTACTCTGCTCAAATTCTCCACAGCGGGTAGGATGACAGCCAACTGTACTGTAAAACATGTCTAAAGCAAGACAGTATTAGAAGGTTTTAAGAAAAAAGGAAAAAACCATTTATATAAGGTATAGACTATCTGTATCTGGACTTTTTATTGCTCATGATTTTAGAAGAAAACTCCCTTTGAACAACTTTATCTTGGCAATAATTCTATTACACTGGTATTTTCTGCTTTAAAAATGTTAGACAGTATCGCCAGTGGGGGTGTGTGTGCATGCGTTTCTTTTTAGTACACATTATTTAGTATATTCCAAAACTGCAACTCAAAGCCAAATTATTCTGGTGGAGCAGCCCTCAACAAATCACACAATTGTTGAGGTTGGAAGAGATCTCTTGAGATCATCTAGAAATACATCTTGTTCAAAATGCATTAGGTTATCCTCAGCTGTAAGATTTGTAGCTAGCATGTGATTTTCCTCGTGTGCCTCTGCATTAGCTGTTACAGAATTTCGCAAGCAACATCTAGCCTGATTTACCTAAGTATCTAACCTAGATTACCTTAGTGCCAAAACTAACATTTCTGCTAAGTGCCTTCATGAAGAATGTAAAAGCATGGGGGGGAAGGGAAGACTATACAAGGCCCCAAGCAACTTCGATGGAAGTGGGGAGGTGGATTGGGTTGGACCAGATTACCTCCTCAGATTCTTCCTAACCTAAATTATTCTATGGTTCTGTTCTGTAAATAGTACTTTAACATGTGTTTTAGTTCAAATAAATGTTTAAGTAATTAGTGGAATTATATTTGCCTTTTCACAGAAAGAACGGGAAAGCTAGGAGAACCATAACGAGAAACATACCTCTTGTTCAAGTTGGTCATGATAGATTGGTAAGCAAAAAACAAACAAAAACCCACCAAAAAACATACTCCACACCATGTAAGCATTCCAGCTTATTTCTAGAAGACAGCCTTGTAACAAAATTTTTATTCCAGAAATTTCCTGTAATTTCTATTTTTATCTAGAAATAGAAATTACAGGAAAGACTGATTCCTTCCAACTCCCAGGGATCTAAAGAGCAACACACAGAAACTCACACACAATGCATTCATCCCATTCGGAAACATTTCTCATTTTAATCTGAGATTCTGTAAACAACTCCAGGGGCAGGTCCTTTTGAACTCTTAATTCTGAGAGTGGAGAAGGTTGTATTTTTGACTGACAACGTAAGTTTAAAGTGAAAATACCATTTGTCTGTGCCAGCTGCAATGCATCTTTACTATCTTGTAGACTCCCACCTGTAATCAAAAACTTGGAAGAAGAGGAGTACTGTCAGCGAGTATGTTCTTTGAACATCAAACAGAATGTTTAAGAAAACAGTCAGATATAAGTAAGAATCTAGACAGAGAACATCAGAAGACAATTACTAGTGTATACATGACAAAATTTCATAAATCAGTAACAAACCTCAGGAGCTAGTAAATACACTAGGTATCAACACCTGATTTTTTTTTACCAAGTGCCTTCTATGCTAAGTATTTAAACCATTAAATGAGCAAAATACTTCTATTTGCAGCAACATTAACTTCATTAGACAATGACTCAAGAAACTTCATTTGCATTCAAGGAATGATATCCAGAAACATTCTCCCTGTCTCACAGGTGGAGAAACTAAAAACTCCCGAACACCCAAAACAAGACATAAGTAAGTAAGTAGATAAACTAACAAAGGAGTCTGTTATCAGAGTTGGGATTACAAATTTAAGAATTTCTGGCTCTGTTTTTTTATTTTTACCTTAAAATCAGAGGTTATCACACCAGAATTGTTGCTTACAGTATTTTTTGAACCACCACTTGCAGGACCTTGCATCCTAGGTCCTAATAAATCATGACTACACTGTTTTCCGACAACTCTTATCCCTACACATGCTACACCAGCCAGCACCAAGTCAGACATTTCTGCAGTATCCTCCATTAGAGATGGACACATCCCAACAGTATCACCAGAAAAATAAGTCGAGCTGATATTGGCTCAGTGTATGTACAGCACAGGGCAAAACTTCACAAAAAAATTACCATAAATCAGCACCTCTATGGAAAAATACAAGTATTGTCAAATAAACAGATTAAGCTTCTAGGCAAGTAGAAACAATCTGGGACAGAATAGACTTCTGACACCATACAGGCCAGTAGCAAGACTGAAAACATAGCTAAGGACATGGAACTCCTGAATTCCATTTCTAAATCCACTGTGCATCTTGAAAAAGTTATGCAGCGAATCTATTTTTGATGATAAAATAGGAAAATTGCCACTTACTTTCAGAGGGTGGTATAAAGATTAAATAGTACTTATATAGCACATATAAGTGCAGTAGAAGAGACTATGATTCTGTATGTGCTGCAGTGTGATAACTTCTCCATCACTCGTTTTCTTTTTTTGTCTCCCAGTTTATTTCCCACTCTTTCCAGATGAGAGCCTTTCAGAAAACTTCCGAGATACCTGTTCCTCTTCTAGGGGAGGAAGACGTATTTCTTTATGTCTAATGCATCAGCCTTATTAGTGCAGTGGAACAGTCTGTGACAGTATGCACTGTATTCTATTTTAATTCATATTTTTGTCTTGACAATTTTTGGGGGGGGGGAGAGAGAGAGGCAGGCTGGACTACTGTAACTAAAGGAGTGTAGTCCACTGCTGAAAACACCGATTTCAAGCTGAGAATTACAAACCTGCTCATAATGATGCTGTTTTAATACACGTAAGCCAGTATTTACTAGCAGACATTCAGATGTCTCAGCTGTAAGAATTTATGGGCACTCCCAGCTCTCCTGCAATTACCAATTTCCTTTACATATAGAAATATCTGAAGGATCTTAATCAGAAGAGTTGGGCTTTGATCTGTAGCAGTAACTGTTGAGTAAGAGTCACACGAGATACAAGAAAGGAGTGGTTGCCTATAATACAACTAACTTGGAAAATTACGTACTAGTTGATTGCAGTAGGTCAGAGGAGGACATCTTTCTGCTGAAACTGTACAAAAGAAATTCCACATACACACATATGATACCACTGAACTTAAATAATCAGCATCTAATGATCTGTGCAAATGAAAGACAACGCTCTGCACAGAACACTTTTGCTTTATGCTATCAAAAAAAGTTACTGCATTTTCCACTGCAAGTTCCAGATACATTTGTTTTAATAGGGAAGCACTAAAATCCAAAGTATTAGAAAGCAGTTTAAAATAGTAAAGAAATTTTATTATAAGAAATTACCTTTTTAATGCCAACTTTGACTGCTCTCTCTACCACGTCCAAAAAGTCATCTGCGAAAGTTGATAAAAATGTCATAAATTGACCTTAAGGTTTTACAGCATAATTTAACTACTTTTCAACTAACATCACTTTCATGCAGCCAAAATGCCTATCATGAACAGCCTTTAAAGCACACTTGATTAATCTTCAGAAGACAGTAACAAAATGCAATAACTGAAGACCCAATTTAAATCCAAGAAGTCAATGGAAGTTTTTCCACATACTTTAGGAGACTCTCTGTTTTTACATCCATATCTAAAGGCCGTGAGAAGAAAAAAAAACCATCAGTTATAGTTAGTAACTACGACTCAGCAATGCAATACTTTGATAGTTGATTGTTTGTCTCAGATCAGTTTTTCCATGCAATCCTAATATAAATAAATCAGCAACTGTCCATTCTGCTCTACAAGCAGTTACCTGCATGACAGCTTAATAGCAATTAAGAGAATGTATTTTGCTTAGAACATCTAATTTATTTTGTCATGGTTTCTTCTTCAAGCCCTAATAAATAATAAGCATCCAGTTTTTGAGGAGAAAAAAGAAACTCTAACCTCACGTTCTGACATGTAAGACGTTTCTATTTTAATGAGAGGGATCCTGTCTTTCAGCAGATACAAAGAAACATTTACCTTGATGTTTTTGTGTTCCCCTGTAGATTCCTCTGAACATAGGATCTGTCAGGTTAATACCAATATCTATGAAAAAACAAATATAGAAATTAGATATTATAGTTGCTTTACATTTCATTCTGAGCATTAGCCACCTTGGGAAGACAATGGAATGCACATCCAATGTAGTAGTCCCCGACTACTACATTGACAGGCCATATAAAGCTTAAGCGTAAGTTTACTTGCGTAACTTGAGAACTTACTCCTTACTGTAAGTGACAGAAAAATAACATTTTGGCCTTCTATGCAACTCCAGATGTATTCTATGAGTGTTTAAGACATGCCCTCATAATCACCAAGGCTAATGCATATATACTGTTTATTGCAATTAATTCCACTTTTCACATGAAAATACAAATTTATCTCTGCCCACAAGCAGTTAACAGGGAAGGAAAAATGCAGCATCTCAAATACAACTTTTACATGGGTCGAAGAAGCAGCAGACTGCCTCACAAAAACTGCCTGTTTTCTCTCCTACTGCCTGCAACCACCTAGCCTGGACAGCAGCATGAAAACCCGCAATGCAGCCTTTTCTACTTGGCTCCCAAAGCTTTCCCTGAGCTGCAGCCTCGCCCAAGGGCTGAGGCACGCGCTTCAGGAACAGCCGCCTCTGCAAGCTGCCAGAGTCCATGTTTCTAGCGGGGTTTCTAGTGGGAAGGAAAATTTTCCAAGGTAATGTTAGGCTGCTCAGCCACACATAAAACTTCGGTCTGAACCGACCTTCTGAAGTTATTTACATACTTCCTGCCGAGATTCCTTACAATATTAACATTTTCATCCAAGACGATTCCATACAATTAGAAACAACCACGACTAACGGGCCAATGCAAAAAAGGGGATGAGGGGCGGCCAGAAAACCCAGAGTTTAGGGATAACTTTGAGAAGCCACGCAGCAGCCCCTCAGTGCCCTGCGTGGAGCCCCCAGCAATAGCAGAAACGTTCCCAAACACTTCTTGTAGGCTCAAAGGCAGCCTGCATCTCGGCCCCAGAGACACTGAGAAGGACTAGGGAGGAGGATAAGCCCTGGACGAGGGCAGACCCTGTCACCAGAGCGGGCCGCGCCCGGCCCCTCACGGAGCGGGGCGGCGGGGCTCCCCCCGCACGGCGGGCACAGGCGGCGGCTGCTGCCTCAGCCCGGCACCGGGCGAGGTACGGAGGGACCTGGGGCGAGGCGACCGGCCCCACCGCGGCCGGGGATGCAGACCACAGACCACAGACCCCCTACCCGCCTCCACTCTCCCCTCACCGATGAACTTGGCGCGGCTCATGGCGACGGCGGCGGCTGGTGAGCGAGCGGTGCGCCTGCGCGTGGCGACGTCCTCCACCTTCCCGTCAGCCCTCGCGCGCGAAGGTGAGGGGTAGGGCAGTCCGGAATGGCGGCCTACCTGACCCACCAGCAGAAGGTCCTGCGGCTCTATAAGAAATCTCTGAGGCACCTGGAGTCCTGGTGCATCTACCGGTGAGAGGCGAAGGGAGGTGGGCCTGGGGAGGCGGGAAGGAGGAGGCGCCGCCGCCGCCTGTTCTTCGTAGGAGCGGGGCCTCTCAGCTCCGCACTTAGCCGCGGGGGGCCTAGCCTTCCCCACCGAGACGGGGCGTTGGGCTTGACTGGGGCTTTGTCCACTTTGCTTCACTTCCCCCAGTCGTGGCTGAAGGGGCGAGGAAAAAGCCTCTGGGTCACTTCTCTGTGCTTGCCACAGAAAAGGGTGATGTGGGAACAGGAGCTCCTCAGAACCCCGGGCCAAACCCTGTCTTTGCACAGGGTGATGGGTGATGTTGCCAAGTTTTGTTTCTGTGTGTGATTACTTTTTTTCTCCAATGTACGTCACTGTGCTTAACCTCTGTCTGTAGAGACAAGTACCGCTACTTTGCCTGTCTCCTGAGAGAACGGTTTGATAAGAACAAGGATGTGAAGGATATGGTGAAAGCTACAGAGCTGCTGAAGGCAGGCGAGGAGGAGTACTGGGCAAGCCAGCATCCTCAGCCATACATCTTCCCTGACTCCCCTGGGGGCACCTCCTATGAGAGATATGAGTGCTACAAGGTAAGGTGGCCTGTATGATTATGTATTACTGTGCTTACCTTACTATTCTTTCAGTGAATGTAAAGTAAGTGCTTTAAGTGGACTTTCATAGGGCTGCAGCTTGACTCAGCAGTATCATTTCTCTAATAGTTTACTGCTGCTGAGCATCTTGCTGCTTGCGTGGGAGAAGCTGTCCTGCTTGTCTGATCCTTGAAAATGGAATTTGCTGGTTCGTCTGAAGACAGCTAGCTTCTTTTTGCTGGGATAATCATCTGTGCTTTTGCCAAATGGAAGCTGTTCCGTGATGGGTCAGGCAGGCACAGTGAAAGGGTTGGAGCTGAGCTATGAAAGTAAACAAGGTGGATGAATCTGTGCTGCCCATTGTGGTGCCATCTGGTCACAGCCTTGGTTTCTCTCTGGTCTTGTCAGATGTTGGCTTGGCTGTTGGGGGACTTCTCTTCACTGTGTCCTGTCGTTCTTCCAGCATTTTGAGTAATGGTACAAATTGTCATTTCCCTTCATATGCTGTAGTGCCAGATACGTATTTGTGCATCACTGTGTGACAGGTGGCATGCCTAAAAATATTAGCAGTGTTCTTGGAGTCTAAGGCCCTTCTAGAGGCTTTTTTCCTTCCCCTAGATTGTTCTATTTAGGAGTAAAGAAACAGGTTTCATAGAAAAACACAGGGTTTTTGCTTTCTTGGCATTGGCTCCTAATGCATTATGAAAAGTTAATACTAACCTAGAGAGTGCATGCACCCACTTTCTCCTGAATTTGAAGAAAGTGCGTACACAAGACTAGATCGGATTAGATTTTTATGCACAAGAAGCCATGTGAAAGGAAGAATCTGACGTAGATTTATCAGAGGCAGAAAAAGGAACACACGAGTGAAAAGGGAAGAGGAGGACTTACACTTGTGCCAAGGTCGTGGGCCTTAGCAGTAATAGAGATAATAGTGAGAGAGAATCTGGACAGAAAAAAGGCCAGTTGAGAAATAAATGGTCAAGATTAGTCTTCACATAGAAATATAAACTGGTTTATGTTCTCTTTTCTTTGTCCTGTTAGATGTGCTAAAACTGTCCTTTAACAAAACGGCTCTCACAAGGATTTGGCTTGTTAATGTATCAGTGACTGTCCGTTGTGGATGCTGCTACAAAATGTAGTTTTTAGATCTCAGCCCGTTTGATGGTTTTAATTGTTGTTTGGGGTGTGTGTGTATTTTTTTATGTTATTATTAGCAGCCTTGCTATTTCTGTTCAGTCAAGGTGTACTCAGTGATGAGAATCACAGCAGGAAACTGGAAGTGTAAATGTCACTGGATGAACGATGGTATTGGAGCAACTTCTTCATTTTCTTTTTTTTAAGAATTGGGCTTTTTTGTGGGGTTTTGTTTTGCTTTTTAATCAATGTTCCTGTCTTTAAAATGTTAACATTCAGTGATAGGCTGCTGCAGAATTTTAAATTTTGCTTTTTACCTTGACTGGACATCTTTAGAGGTCATACCATTATCAAGATCTTAAAGGCCACTCATTTTTTCATTAGTTGTAGACAAGTGGAAATGAGCTGTAAGGTTCTGTCTCTGTCAAAGAAAATTAATTAGTAGTTGGAGAAAAATGATCTATCTAACCTGCTGCTTTTGGGAGAAGGAAAGGAAGAAATGAGATCTTCTCTTCCACTGGAATTATTTTAAGCTGGAATTATTTTGAGAACTTTAGAGTAAACTGAGATGACCTGGACTTGTCTTCAGAACGCTATGATTGAAGCAAGTCACTACAATGTCTTCCTATGACTTAGGATAATGAGTGAAACAAAGATTAAAAGTACTGACCTCTGCCATATAGTGCCTTGAGACTAACAATAGTCTGGTAGCTCTTAAATGGTGTTTTTATGTAGTACTTTATTTCCTGGGTTATTTATCCATTTTAATACTGGCTTCAGTGATTGCGTGTAGTTCTTTTGTGTGTGTACTATATATGGTTTAATATGTAAAAATAATATATATGAAACTTTTATTTTTATTTAACAGATTCCTGAATGGTGCCTGGATTACTGGCATCCTTCTGAGAAGGCGATGTATCCTGATTACTTTGCCAAACGGGAGCAATGGAAGAAGCTGCAGCGGGAAAGCTGGGATAAAGAGGTCAGTGCTTGCTCAATGCAAAGTAAAGCCTCTTTACCATGCGAGTATTTTGTGTGACATTTAGATGTGTTCTTGGAAAATATCCAAATGCCTACTGCAGTCTCATTTAGACTCTGCTTTATTAGAACTCTTGTCAACGTGAAACACTGACTTGACTTAAAATGCCTACACAGAGATCTCGGAGTTACAGCTTCTTAAAGGCTGTGAAGGGAATTTGAAGTTAAAGCTAAACCTGCGACCATGTTTCCGTTAGTGCAGGGCTGTTGTAGCAGCTTTCCTAAAGGAAATTCCAAAGTGGGATGAGAAGAGATTAATGACCAGAGAATTCCCCTTCTGCTGCTGTGAAGCTCTGATGCTTTCTGGTTGTACCTTTGAAAGTGACTTACCACGGTGTTCATCATCTGGGAATTGAGAATAATTTCTGGCCAACCTAAACTGAGATTCAGTTGGAAAAAATGTTCTTAGAATAGTTCTTTAATTCAGTTGTAGAGAAATGGTTGGATTGTATGTAGTATGGCACTCTTATCAGAATTAACAGAGTGGCAGCCAGCACTTGAGCTGCTTCAAGAAACATGTATTGAAAACATCTAAAGGGCTGTCGGTGGCGTGCAGAAATAGAGGTCTCCTACTGACTGGAATGGAAGTTGTTTAGGACTTGTAATTACCTGTTAGCTTTCAAAGCAAAAAGAGAATGCAGTCTGTTTAATGTTGCAATGGTAGACATGAATTATTTGGAAATAATGACCTTTTAAGTAAAATTTGTCATGTAAATCACTTTCTACTCCTAAAAATTCCTTTTTAATTAGGTAATACGAGCCTGCAATGATGAGTTTAAGTGAATACCGAGAAACACGGAACCTGCCTGTCAGCTGCAGGGGTTACTGCTGGTTCTTCCCTTCTGGAATGGGGGCTGGTTTCGCTTACTGCCTGGGCACTGAATACCACATTATGGAAATGTGCTTGTATGTACTAAAGCAATTTTATGTCTTGTCTTCTAGATTAAGCAGTTAGAAGAAGAAACTCCAGCTGATGGTCCAAGAACTGAAGCTTTACCTCCAGCTCGTAAGGAAGGGCATCTGCCACCACTGTGGTGGCACTATGTAACAAGACCTCGCGAAATTCCCATGTAAAAGCATTATTTCACATGGAAATTAAAGCGGTCTATCTTCTGTAGGCAGTAGACACGTCAGTGACTGCATGCTACTCTAAGTAATACAAAATAAAGCCAAATAAAGTAAAACAGAAGGCATTTTTCTGACATACTGTTCTTCTAGAGCATGCATGCACTTCCAGTTTGTGTGGTGTAGAACAGATAACTGTTAACACCTACACTGTATACCTAAAATGTCAGAGAACACTGACCAGCCCGTGAGGAAGTCTTAATGGGATACTGACTCCAGAGCAAGTTTTACAATGGTGAACATGTATTGCAGCTTTCACTGAACTATGAGACTGGAAAAATTTGCCACATAAAACTCATGTTACCAGAGAAAGAACGTGAGCTTAAAGGGGCAGGAGAAGCAGATTTACTGGGGGACTGGAGGGAATGATAAGCAACTAAACTGAGGGTAACGCTGTGTGCCAGAGCCTGTCTCCCACTGTGGAGAAGGGAGGGGGATGAAAAGTAGTAATTTGTATCAGCCTGGTAACTTGGAATCTGATACTAAATACAGGCGAAGTGGTACATGCTTGTGCTACAGCTGGAGTTTCAAAATACTGACAGCAACGGGAACAGGCTTCGGTTGCTCCTGGAATGAGGGTATTTCTAACCTTGCTTAGGGATAAAGGCTTCTTGTCCTCTCTGCCCACCTTGTTAGGCTTTTGGCTGCATTTTTCACTTGGGTGTCACATCGCACAAGACACAAACCTTCCTTACATCATCATGCTTTCTTGCTGCCGTGGATAACGTTGCTGTAGAGCACCAGAAGAAAGTTCACCCCCATGTAAGCTGAATCCTAGAAAACTACAGAGCTCTGTCAGTTAAAAGAAGTAGCCTGCTGAGGAGTGCGTCTCATGTGCACTCATTTATGGGTCACAAACAGTCCTAGAAGGCAGTGCGGGTACACTGAACTAGGCACTAAGCCTGTTTGCTTCCAGCCACGTTCCCCAAGCATCGATACTAGACACAGGAAATTTTGCTAATGTTTCCGCTAACCTCCCAGTGAGTAAGAGAATGGATGGGATGTAGCCACCTAGTAAAACCTCACAGGAAAACCTTCCCGGCTCTTCTGCTGTTCTCCCATTTTTAGGGCTAGAAGAGAGGAGATTTGGGTTACCTAATCTGACTTTTATTCTACAGGAGCTATTTGATTGTACTGTATTTAACCCTAAGGCTTAATTTTTCCATGAACTCCAACTAGAGATGGCAAAGGCACTAACTTCAGCTGCTTTAAGGACTGAACATATTTAGCTTGGGTATAAGAAAAGGCTTTAATCTGGCTGGTTTTTAGAAATTGTATGTGGCCCTCTTCAGTAAGCCTAAATGCTAAAATATGCCTGGCTTTTTGGGGAAAAAAAAAAAAAAAAGACTTCACATACTCCACTGTGGAAAGTTTCAGTGTTACCAGGAAGCTGGATCTGTTCTCTCCCTCCGTTAGTCCAAAGGCAGAATCCAGGCAAGCCCTTTGCCAGCAGGGCTGTGTGGCACACCCCTCACCTCCAGCCGGTTCGCCTGTGGCTTCTCTCCACCCCGTATCGGCGCTTTTCCCTGCCGTTCTTCAATCCTGAAGGCGCTTGTTCATGCTAACAGTTCCAACCTGCGCCCCTTTTTCTAATTTGTTACCGGTTTCTAATTACAAATGCTGATTTGCCTTAGCAGCTACTTGCATTAGCCTGAATAGGAAAGGCCAAAACCAGATGTGGGCAAAATTCATCTGGAAATACATCATCAGAGGCCAGACCCAGCCACCCTGCCCTGCCCTGGAGCCTGCTTTGCAGCCTCCCCCAGCCCGGCACAAGCCGCCCTTGGCTCAGAAGACGGAGCTGTAATGGGGCGAGCGCTGGCAGTGCACGCACAGGCAGGCTGGTGTCAGGGTGCTCCACACCACTGTGGGGTAGAGCCAGTCAGAGCAGCCAGCGGGCACACACCAAGTGGGTCTTAACTTCTATTCGGACAAATAAAAGCTTACAAAAACTGTCCCCTCTTCCTGCACCTCACCCTCCCCCAAAAACCTATTCCTGTGCTTCGCTTGTCTGGTAAGTATAGTCAGAAATTATGCAAACACCAAAATACTTCTTTTTTAATTATGTGCGATTTTGCACCCTCCCTCCCAGTCAGCCAACCAACTACTTTTTTTTTTTTTTGGCTAGCAAACAGAGCAAAAAGTCCCTCCTGACTTTTACAAACACCTGAGCAGGTCTGACTGATGTTCCCTAACATGACAGATATCCCACATCCCAGCATGAAGAAGAAAAACCACGCACCCCGCAACAAAAGAAACATTTTGCACGCACAGCTGCAATGAATCGGATTCACTGTAGAAGCAGCATTCCCTAGAAAGCCGAACAAAAGGAAGTCTGCAGTCACTCACGGGTGCACGGGAGGCAGCACTGGTGGTGTGCGTGGTAAATTCTGGCTGCATGCAGGGGCAGCCTGGACAGCAGCAACCCTCCTCCCCTGGCAAAAGGCACTGCGGTCCAGCACAGAAGCAGATGCACAAATGTGTCGAGTTATCTGTGCTTCCCGGCCAGGTAACGACAGCAAGGGACAGAGAAAGGTCATCAGTTATTATTTAACAGGAATTTCCATCGTTAAAACGGCACCTTTGCTCTGCTACTACCCTTCCAGTGCACATCAGTAAAACATAGCTATATGCAATTTTATTTACTTATTTTTTAATTCCCTCTTGCTTCTGTTACATGTGGATGGAACCTGCGTGATCTTCAGAAGTCTGATGAGGGACACCACTGATATCCAAAGCTCTGGAACCAGAAAGTCGTTAAGAACCGAAATACAGAAGTTTTCCAGCAGTTCTTTATTTATAATGTAGGCTTAAGCAACCATTACAATGTAGAAGGGAGACACACTTACAGCAATTATTTATACCAGTTTAGAACAAAAAACTGCACAGGGAGAGGTCAACTCTCAGTACAAACTAGCAACTAAACCACAATAATTTACCATTAGAAACATTTTATTTTTTAGCTGTGACACTGCTTTTACAATATGCAAAAACACAAACAATAGAACTATCCAAAGTGTTTTGTCACATTCTTTCTACATTGAATTTGGCAACATTTTATATTAAATTTTACTGATTATACTAACGTTTAAGAACTAAACAAGTGAAAAGCTGTACTCAGGTACAGTTACATCCATTTATTTCAAAGGTTTAAATAACACTTTTAACTATTGAGATTATCTCCTAGCAGTTTTTGTTTATGCAAAAACCATCTCAAAGCCTCATTTGCACAATGCATCAGCTACTGTATCAAGATTGGTGGGCTACACCACAGGCACTACTGTTTATTATATTCGGTAATAAGGAGCTTGTTTTTCAAAGAAAGGAAGGTTTAATATTTTCTAAGAATCATGCCTTTTTTTTTTGCTTTTTGCTTTTAAGCCGTAACAAAAAAAAAGGTTAGCAACCACAGCAGTGTAAAATGTTATATAGAACACAGTGACTACACAGTTACTAGAAGTTTCACATCCAATGCAGTTATGTATTAAAGCATAAGAGGTTATGTAGGCAAGTCTAGAGCCAACAGAAATCTGCAGAGTGTGTGGTGGAAACTAGCCCCTTATCTGTATTATTTGGTGCATTTTTAAACAATCCCGGATGCGCGAGTCTGGTGTCCATCCACGTGCGGGTCTGCTGTGGGTGGGCAGATGGCATCCTGCCGGACTGTCTGATCGGAGCACGCGTCGTGCCCTGGGGTCTGCATATTTCTATCAGCTTTAGGAGACGGGTATTGCAGCAATAACTTACTTTTACTTTAAGGAAAAATTCCAACTCTTAATAATTCTATCAACAGCGTTCCAAAAAACATGACTTAAAGTACAAAAAAAGAGAATATAGTGGTCAGACTCCCCGTATTATCAAAAAAACAGTGTCTCTCCCCACCCCCCACCCTTCACCCCTTTCTTTTCGGTATTTAAGAAAAGCCAATCAACTGCCATTTAAAAGAAGTTAAGAAAAACAAGCCCCTGTATTGGAAAGAAACATTCGCAGTTTATTAGATCACAAGCTGGTTACACCTGTCAAATCGTTAAGTGTTTTCTCAAAATATTTGGGCTTTCCAAGGTGCCCAGCCTGCTGGGCATAGTCAGAAAAAGGCATTTTGATAATATCTAAGAACTCCCTGCTTGCATTTTAAAAATGTTTTCACATTTGTAACTGCCTTAAGCCTGTCATCTTGTTTGTATTCAGTGAAAGGATGAGTGGAACAAAAAGTGAAGGTGGAAGAACCAAGCCTACACAGTTAAGGCTGCATGCATGTGACTGAGAGTTGTTGCTGTGCAGTCAAAAAAGAAGTGTGGAAAAAACCCAGTCTTTAAAACACCCTACAGAAACAAAACACTGCAATCCAATATGGCTTATTCTGATGCATTTACCATGAAACTACTAGTAATTAATCCTACTAGGCTACTTTTGTGCAAGAGCATCTGCTATTTTGATGGCATCTCCCTCCCCCCCCAACCCCCCAAATACTCTACCAACTGCAGGTTTCTTCCTTGCATTATATATTGCTTTTATCGTCAATTTTTATTCCTGCTTTTCAAACTTTTTTTTAATACTTAAATGAGGATCTGTTCCTTACAGCTTGACTTAAACTTTAAAGTAAGTCCCATTGTTTTGTTTTTTAACCTCACAAGGCGCTCTACAAAAGCTTGCAAAAAAGCCAAATTTTCATTAAATCCCTTTGCTGAAGTTAACTACTTGACATTTTTTTTATCCTATGATTTAAAACTTTACAAAGAGAGTTATAAAAAAGGTAAATGGGATTTGGCACCTTCAGAAAAAATTAAAAGTGTAACTTAGATCAAAAAAATGCAGAAACAAAATCATTGATATTTACAAATTAAAACACCAGTGAAGATTATGTCTTACTACGCTCTTTCACCTTGTTTTCTCTTTTAGAGTACTTTCAGACTGTCTGTTACCGAGTATCTTAAAAAATTCATTGATTACACATTGGAATGGATAGAGACAAATAAGTTTCCTCACAGTTCCTTCTCGGTGGCTAGTACTCTGGCAACTTTTCCACTCCTAGGAAATACGAGGTGCTGAGCGATCATTCGTGGTTGTCTTCTTCAGTTTGACACCACGCCGAATGGCGTTCAGCATATCTTCACCTTGCGGGACATCCCCAGGACTCAGCTCTCCGGGATCAAGCTCCGGCTGGCCCGCAGGCACGAGGGTGCTGACACCATCCCGGTCGCTTTCTTCCCCCTCGCTCTCAGGAACCACTTGCCTCTGCTCGTCGGCAGCACTCAGTTTCTGGCTTGATGGCGGAGGGTTGACAGATGCTTGTCCGCTCCATGAGGATGAGGGCATGCTGGTGACACCTTGCCCACCATCTCCTGCTGCTGGAGACTCAGGACTTTGCTCAGGACATTCTTCTGTCCCAGCGAGGGTGCCGGGCAGCCCCCCTGGGATATCGGGGACAGTAGGTGTTTTGACAGGAATCACTGGCGTCTTGATCGGAATCGGACCTCCCCCTATGGTACCGCGTCTGACTGAAGGCTTGGTGGAAGGGGTCCGTCTGATGGTGGCGACGCCGGGGGTGACTATGACCGGTCCAAGCGTGGTTGGCAGACCTGCGGTGGAAGCAGGACGCTTGGTTTGAAACATTCTGCGATAGGACTGGCTAATGTCGCTGTTTCTTGGGATGGTGGAAGATTTGTCAAACTCTTGTTGTTCTGCCTCCTGGTCACCACTCACAGAGAAATAATCATAATCTGAAACTGATGCCAAAAGACAGAGTTAGGAACAAGCTGGAGAGGACAGCTGAGTCACGTCAGCAAGTCTAAAGTATGTATAACCGAAAAAGTATATATAACCAAAAAAGCCTGGAGGTCAATAGCAATTAAGAGGTGAAAGGTGAAAACCTTTAGGAGGAAGGAAGCCTGAGATATTGTGACCAAGATTCTTAGACTGCGTGGCTGAAGGCACTACAGCAGACCAACCCTAAAGCTGCCCACATCTCTTGTGAAAGAGAACCACACACGCTCAGTACCTTCTCTGAAAAGAACTAATTAAGTAACTGTCCTGGTTTTGGCTGGGATAGAGTTAATTTTCTTCATAGTAGCTGCCATAGTGCTGTGTTTTGGATTTAGTAGGAGAAGAATGCTGATAACACACTGATGTTTTAGTTGTTGCTAAGTAGTGCTTACACCAGTCAAGGACTTTTTCAGCTTCCCATGCTCTGCCAGGTGCACAAGAAGCTGGGAGGGGGCACAGCCAGGACAGCTGACCCAAACTGGCCAAAGGGCTATTCCATACCATTTGACGTCATGCTCAGTATATAAACTGGGGGGAATTGCCCGCGGGGTAGCAACTGCTGCTCGGGGACTGGCTGGGCATCGGTCAGCGGCTGCATCACTTGTTTTTTTCCTGGGTTTTGTTTCTCTCTCTCTCTTGTTGTTCTCCTTTTCATTACAATTATTATTACTACTACTACTATTATTATTGTTTTTGTTGTTATTTTATTTCAATTATTAAACTGTTCTTATCTCAACCCACGAGTTTTCTTACTTTTGCCCTTCCAATTCTCTCCCCCATCCCACTGGTGGGGAGGGTGAGCAAGCGGCTGTGTGGGGCTTGGTTGCCAACAGGGGCTAAACCACAACAGTAACGAAGACTCAATGTTTGTTGCCAACATTAAGATACCAAAACCAGCATCCTACAAGCCATATGCTACCACTTGTAGATACAAATACTTGAAACAGTCAGTGACTAAAAAGTGTACTTTAGACCAGGCAATGTGGGGCTCAGGGGACTGCGTACCACTGATTTCAGCAGCAAATTTGCTTATTCTGCAAACGAAGTAAATCCCGGCTGTCAGCTCTGAAAACTTAGCCTCAGCTTTAATAATTGCATCGGGTTCCTTCCTTTCCACGTAACTGCTGAGCCAAGCCAGGCCCTCCGCAAGCTCTACTGCCTCTTGTGATTGCACAGCACAAGCGACCTCAGCTGAGCAACCAAGGCGGTTGCTGAACTGCAAACACCAAACTCAGTCCCTCTCAGCTTGCTGCTGGTTCTGAAACAGGGTACAAACCCCAATACCTTATTGCAGCTTCCCAGGTATGCCCAAGTTAAGGTCTCCAATGGATTCTTTTTCCAATTACAGAGTTTCTGCTTAGGTAGGAAATAAAAGGTTACAAAGGGAACCCAAGAGCAGATTCAGAGTACTGATGGAATGAGAAAGCAAAGCTCATGAGTGCATATTTGCTAAGACAGTGGCTCAGAAAAGGACACTACTACCACAAGAAGTGTATGATGCAATACCAGTATCATTCCACTTAACCCATGAAATATAATTCCAGCATCTTCTTTAAAATGGTAGCATCCTTAAGCTAAAACTCATTCTAGTAATGCACAAGAAAATATGATCATTCAGTACACTATGCAGCAATCCAGGTTTCTATTTCGTTAATAAACCCAGGCTGCATTCCAAGCTAGAAAACACTTCACAACAGTAACATTCACTCCCTTTCTCCCCAGCTGACTACAAAGACAGTGAGTGACAGCTGCTGGAGTATAGCTCCTTGGGACTGTGGGGCGAGTGTATGATGGCCAGGGAACGCTCTGAAAAAGAACATCTCTTGGATGGGTACCTTGAGATGGGATTGTGTCCTCTGAACAGCACGGAGTTGTTGTCTGGGTGCTGTAACCACTGGAGCACTGCAAGGAATCCCGACTGCTCCTCTGGGTGTCCAGCTGCAGCCCTCTTGTCAGAGCAAGCGCCAGCTCCTCGCAGGCCTCCATCTCCTCACCCTGCTGGTTACACACAGAAAGGAGACTCATTACGTCTAGAAGGATTAATCAATCTTCACTGACTTTTAGCTGTCTCTCCCTTCCAAGCAGAGCTTGTCACCATCACAACCCAACAAGATCGCGTCCAACCACTTACTAGGGCTTCAAAGAAACAGACGCTTCTTTGGATGCCGTTGCTCTACAAATGCCAATACCCAATGGCATACTCTCTCATGCTCACATCACTTCCAGTGACCACCCCGACACCACACGAATCCTGCCTGTCGGATAAACACGTGCCAACATGAAGCACGGCAAAAAAGTACTGGCAGGAGCTAGCTCATCCACTTCCTTTACGCCAAATAGCACATTCGAAATTAGAGCTTCACCCTTGTGGCAGCTGACACTGTCATGCTCCGAGGTCTCTGGGCCTCCTCAGGGGGCACGGGCGGTCCACTCTGAGCTCCTCCATTGAGATCTGGTTCTCGTTTTTCTTTGCGACGTTGCAATGTGTTCACCACTGGTTGATCGTATGGGCCTGGTTTGGCCCAGTCCTAAGGAAATGTGCTTGTTAGTGATAGCTGTCATCAGTAACTGTGCTTTAATTACAAGTAACACTATGCAAAAGGGCAATTTTAATGCAACAGATTATGTATCAAACCGGATATGCCTTTCTGAATAAGGCCAGAAATAAATTAATTTTGAGGATATTAAAAATCTTCACTTATAAAACCTATCTCCTTTATTAAAGGGAATCTAAATTTCCTATTCTACCTAAGTGTTCTTATATGAAGATATTTAACATTTTAATACTATAGTTTTCTCTAAATGCAATTCCATTGTGTTAAAGCCTGTATTTTCAGAAATTCAAATGCAAAAATCACTGGCGCACAGCAGAAAATATACATAGATGTCCAATCAGAGATGTAACTGTTCTAGATGTACACAAGTTCTAGTATTACGTGCTGTTACACAAGTCTTCAATTCTGAAAAATTAGGCTTGAACAGATTTTTGATACACATTAGAGGAGCAGGTTAGTCTGAGTAATCTCTCAGTTTACTTACTAGCTGAAATCCAGTTTATAACAATAATCTGTACTGAAGAAAGACTAACTTCACTCTGAATTACTGGTGCCAAATTTGAAACAGAAATTCCTCAGGCCACGAGGGCTATATTCACTCGGGGCTCTATTAAGCAAAGTCCTGAAGGTGTCCAGAAACCACACGTTGCACACAAAGAGCAGGACTGATCAGTGCTGCTGGGACTGCAGGTCCCAGTCCCCCTGTGCTGGGACGCAGAACCACTGCTAAGCAGCAGCTCCCCAAATGCGAGCTGCTGCAGGGGCAAGCCCCATCCTAACAGAGTTTTTCCTCACCAAGACAAGGGGTGCTTGAACAATAAAAATAGAACAAACAACTTGTGCGCGACAACAGGCCACACACCCCACCACTGGCAGCAGCTGGCTGCTGGGCAGCCTCTGCGCAGCCTTCTGATAGTAATTAATGACGGGCTAAGACCACACTATAGATTTTTA
Organism: Balaeniceps rex; assembly: GCA_013401315.1. Lineage (NCBI taxonomy): Eukaryota > Metazoa > Chordata > Aves > Pelecaniformes > Balaenicipitidae > Balaeniceps > Balaeniceps rex. Next base: position 38,449 of record VYZW01022095.1, read on the forward strand.
CTGACGTGTCTCAGTCCAAGGTATGAGAAGTGCAAGGCAGCTGTACTGACAGAAGCCCCTCCTGCAGACAGGTATTTTGGTTTTATTAACACATATGAAACTCTGCTTTGCCTTAACAGCTGTGTCTTTGCTGTAAGTGTTTTGCTGTGAAATATATTGGCAAAGTGCTTCTAGCATAGACACAACTAATGACCCCAAAGCCCCAGGACTACTGTGGCCACCCTGTGCGTGCGTCTCAACAGTCTCTAGCTGCTGGAGAGAGATTAGGGGGATCTGTTAACAAGGTATCTCAATTTACATGTGTAAGAAGGTCCCATGGTGCATATGCAGTATCATATAACCATCCACAGGAATCTAAGACCTGTGCAGCGACTATCAACTGCACATCAGCCTTGTGAAGATTCAGGGCAACAGACAAGAGACCTTCTCCCCATGCTCCGGGGCAGAGTCTCCCAGGGGAATTGCCTGGCAGGGATGAGAGTCAAGGGTCTGGCAGAGCAGAGATGTTCTGATGCCAAGGAAGATCCCTGCAGATCCAGCTGGAGCAACTGAAAGAAGTTACTGCACTCTGACTTTTTCGGTGGTCTCACCCAAGAGAGCAAAACAAGCTGGGTGAGCACTTTCAGTCTGGGGCAGTAAAGCTAGGATAGCTTCAGTCACCACTTAGGTTCACCTGGTGATGAGCACCTTCTTAAACCACTCCAGCTAGATCTGCAAGAGCATGCCTGCCTGCGGCCAAGGTGGGGGCCAAGCACAGGTGCTGCAGTGAGAACACCATGTTGTTCAATGTATGGTTTCACTAAGCCAACTGGATGCCAAGCCTGCACTTCCCGGCTCAAGTGAGCGCTTTGACAGTGCTAAACAAGCTCTTTTCTCGCTGAATAGAGCCCAGAGTGTTTTCACCAGTGCTCCAGAGTTAAACTACTCCTTCCTACCTAGATGTTGTCAGCTTTAATGTTTTAGGCAGAATAGACAAGGTCATTCAGAAATATCCACTACTGGATTTTAGCTCTCTGATTATCACCATGCAGTGCCCATTCAGAGTGATATTATACAGAGCAAATCAATGAGTAATTACATGGATCGAAAGGTAGCAACAACTGCCGTGTGCACACTGTTGGTATGAGGAGGTGAGGACTGCCACAACAAAAGGAACACAAACCTTCCAGCTAGGGATCTTAGATGATGGTAACATGCCTGGCCCAATGGTGTAATAATGAACGTAGTCTGGAAGGAGGGCTGAGGGAGCCCGAGTCCACGCGCGGGAGACAGGCGGGAAATGAGGGAAAGGACCTGCACCAACTGAAGCTACGGATGGGTCACTTGATAAACTACAGTGATAAAACCCATTAGACAACTGGAAACGAAACAAATAAACAAACAAAAACAGAGAAATTAATATAAACAGAATGAATATGAAAATATACTGTGACTCTGATGCTCTAGGGAGAAAACTTCTGTATCTTAAAACAAAAGAAAGAAAAATCTTAGCTTTGCTGCAAATAAACAACAGAAAATTGATACAATGCTTGGTTCAGAAGTGAGATTGCTTGAAAATTGTTATTTGGTATAACAAATTTCAGACATCAATCCAGCAGTCATTGTCTCCAGGCTGAGCAGCTTTGCCTTCTGTCCATGAAAGCAGCACACTGTGAAAAAGCCTTTGCAATTTAGGTACCCTGCAGACTGCAGACACAGAAACAAAACATTTCCAATACTGGAGGCATTTGCATTGGTGGCATTTATTCTATGTAGCTGGACAGAGAGGAAAAGCACACAGCCTTCAAAAATGACGTGTTCTGGCCGTGTGATGATATGGAAGAAAAAAAAAAAGAAAAAAACAACAGCAAGGATTTACCAGATGAGAATGGAGACCGCTATCACTCCCTCCCCTGATTCAGAGTGTATCCCCCGTAATTTATTCCAACCACGTGTGCTTTGTTTTCCTTTTTGTTTTGGTCAAAACCAAACCCCAATTGCTCGGTGTAATGCGTACTACCTAATGGGAGAGAGGGGGGAAGCCACAAACGGTACAACCTGGGAAAGATGCTCTTTGTTAGGCAACCAGCTGGGTTTGGGCAGCATTCCACAATCTCTTTGAGTAGAAAAGGTGGACAATGAGCTTTTCTTAGAAAATTACCTCTGTAAAATGCCCAATTTGTAGCCTCCCCCTAGCAGCTAGTTTAAAGGCAAGTGTCACTGTGGTTTATCCAAACAGACTCATTTCTAAGGGAGCGTGCAACAGTTCCTATTCTCATCTTCACAGAGAGGAATCCTGGCTGCATCCCATGCACTTTTTTTTGTCCAAGTGTTGCTGGGTTTGGATAACGAGCTAGTAGGTTTGTATGTCTTTGAGATGAAGTTTTTCACCTTATCTGTGGAGGCCCAGGCCCCCATGGTGGAGCCTGAGCTGACTGAGGTGGGGGAACTGCACTCGCTCACTGACTGGCAGGTTTCAGAGGCTTCTGAAGAGGCAGAGCTGGACGAATTCTGCAGCGTAAAACAGCACCGCAATGCAAGGAAAGGATACACAAGCCACCAAAAAAAAAAAAAAAAACACAAAAAAAAAGACAAAAAGCACATACACAGAGACACAAACAGGAGAGAGGGAAGGATGAGAGAAGCAAAGGGTTAGGGTTTTAAAAATCAATTAGAAACTGCTCAAAACCATTGCTAATGTTTAGGAAATCTATGAGAAACAGAACAAGCCATTTGCTTAATGCGAGAACTTGCCACGCTGCTTGAGAATGAGGGAATTGAGGCAGCGATCTCAACTCCTCATTGCAATTTCAGCATCTCAATTCTGTTAGCTTTCTCAGCACAAGAAGCTGAGGGAGCTGAGGGCACCTACAGTCCAAACATGCAATATATTGAGACAACTGATTTATACAGAAAAGCAGATCATCAGTACTTCAAAGACACAAAGTTTAGATTTAAAACATGGAGCAGCAAATGTCACTTACATTCACAAGTTCTCGGATATTCTGATCTGCAAAAGTGCTTGTGAAAAGCTCATCTGAGTCAAATATTACAGAACAGAGAAAGAAGTGATACTTACCAAAACTGGAGGTTTCCAAAGTGCATTATCTATATGCATGTACCTCTGTGGGTAGTATGCATACACCAAAAGCACTCTGACTCAAACTTTTTTGCCCAGCAGCCAATATGAAGGTACATGTACTCTGCTGAGTTTATAAATGGTGGCATGTGCTTGCCACCTGCTTTGTCTTAACAGCAGAGAGAGAAAATATCAGGGGCTTGGATGGAGAGTGAAGGAAAATGCAGGACATAGAGCATCCATCAAACACCTCAAACATTTTGCTCCTAGCTAGGAACTTATCTTCCAATTTTCGGTGCAATCTTCATGTACATTTGCTTCTGTAAGACCTCTACAACAGCATCTAATTCACCTACAGGCAGGTCAAGGTGAATAACCATGTGGAGCAGTTTACCAACTACAATGCTCTTATGTATCTCCCCCTTGAAAGTGGCATCCCCCTCAGTAGGGGTGTGCGTGCAGGTCCAACCAAGTGCTTGGAAATGGTCAAGAATACTGGCAAAGTTGTCAGGGCAGTACTGAGCTCTCTTCACTGTCAAGAAATTCAACACTAGCAAGACTAATTCATCCTTTGGTAGTTCAAGACCTGTGAAGCAAGTCTATCTAAGGATATCCCTGGCATTTTATTTTATGACAGCAGAGAGAATATGCTCTTGTATCAAGTTTGTGTAGCAAAGCCTCAGATTTCAAGGAATGACATTTTGAAGAGGAAGGGAAATCTCATCTGAAATAAAATTTCATCAGTCAACCTTAGATGAGATCTTGGGGTGAGTTTGCAATGAAAAGATAGCTGGATAAAGAGACACTGTAGAGGAGTAATTACTGCTAACACCCAGAAGTTGTCTCACTGCTCACCAGAAGCTACATATAAGGAATGTACAGCTAATTGCCTAGGTAAAAGGAGATGTCGGTCTCCTGAGATGGGGCACCATCACCGTAAGGATTTTGGTGAAGACTACTGGGGCTGTTGAGGAGCCAATACAGTATCAGCATCTTGAGCTTATTAGCAAACTCTGGATTTAAGTGAAACTTTGAAAAGGCTGTTAAAAAATTTTTAAAACCATGTAATGTGGTGGATTATTTTATAGAAATAATGCACATCCCATCTTACGCTGACATGAGATCAGATCTGCGGGTGACCTGTCAAATGTGTTTAGGGTACAAGTAAGCTCAGCTAACAAGGCTTGTATTCAAAGTGCAGTAAGAGTTGAGGTGAACATAAGATCAGAAGAAACTACAACAAATGACATGTAGCTATTAAGGAGAGAAGTGAAAAGTATGCAGTGGGCTACCAGATGATGCAATGGCTTGATATTTTGTGGAACTTGTCACATTCTCGATTTAATGCAACTCCTTTTACAGGAGAAAAACCTCTAAAAATAAGAATACTAACAAACATGAGCTGCACTTGACTCTCCCATCAGACATAACTACAGTACACTAAGTGTGTATTACTATTTTTTCTATCCTTAGAGAAAAATACATTATAAAAAATTATCTTTTAAAACTCCAAGTTCTACCTGACATTCCAGGTTGCTCAGCAAAAGAAACTGTTTGAGAAGCCCCATGAGAACACTCAGACTAGTGTTACACTTTGGCTGGGGGGGGGGGGGGAAAAAAAAAAAAAAAAAAAAAAAGAGAAACATGTAATTTCAGAAAATGCTTTCTGAAACCTCACGCTTATGGCCTGAAAGACCCTCCTGGGTCTGCATACTCTGCACATGGCAAGACAGACAGTGAAGGGTCTGAGTTCCAAATATGGTATCACGCCACCTTATTTTCTGCAGATGCCCCAGTGATGACAAGTGAGAATTTGGAGTTTACACCTGATAGACTATTCCTGTTTACAAGCCAGAAATGTCACAAGATTATGTCAAGCAATGGTAGAAATGGGTAATGACGTTTATTAGCAACAAAGCTGCATGTAGCAACTAGATGGAAAAAGGCCCAAAATGCAAATTCTGAAGATGCAAAGAATTGTTCAATTTACTTGGCGTATGGGGAAAGAAGACTGGAAGTGGTGAACTTATTTTTGCAATAAAGTGACTCCAAGGTGAGAAAAAGATGAAAGAAAGGACTCTCCCACTAACTCAGCTTGCCCATTTTCAGCAGGCAAAGCTAGACAAAGGATGAACCAAGGCCATGGGGAAAACACCTTGGTAGTTGAAGGAAATGCAAGCGGTGGTGGTAGGGAAACAGCGTCTCCTCACGTTGAGAACCTTGCATGGCACAGGGAAGGGGAGCCCCTGGTCGTGCTAAAAAAAGGATTACAACAGTGGGAAAATGATGCAGAGGGAGGCAGAATACTACTGAACTCCTGAAGGAAAAGTGTAAAGAAAACGCACGCAGCAGCAGGTCAAAGGCTGCCTGGATCAGACTGCAGAAACAGTCTTGAATAGAATCATAGAATGCTTTGGGTTGGAAGGGACCTTCAGAGGTCATCTAGTCCAACCCCCCTGCAATGACCAGGGACATCATCAACTAGATCAGGTTGCTCAGAGCCCCGTCCAACCTGACCTTAAAGGTTTCTAGGGATGGGGCCTCCACTACCTCTCCAGGCAAGCTGTTCCAGTGCTTCACCACCCTCATTGTAAAAAACTTCTTCCTTATATCTAGCCTAAAATCTACCCTCCTTTAGTTTAAAACCATTACCCCTTGTCCTGTCACCACAGGCCTTGCTAAAAAGATTGTCCCCATCTTTCCTATAGGTCCCCTTTAAGTACTGAAAGGCCACAATAAGGTCTCCCTGCAGCCTTCTCTTCTCCAGGCTGAACAACCCCAACTCTCTCAGCCTGTCCTAGTTGGACTCGGGTGTGGGAAGCACAGACCACCCTTCATTTCTTAGCAGAAAGTACATGAGGGGCTGAAAACAGAAACTGCACAGTTAGTGCTTGGGCAAAAAGTCTCCAAACTTTTGAGTGCTTGTTCTAGACGCACACCCACTGGCATACACACTCCTGGGAGCACACACACAGGCAAACACCAGGCAGAGCAACTTCTACTCCACATCCCATGGAGTGAAAAATTTGACTATGGGATTTTTTCAACTTCTTTTAGTCGATTCCTTTTTAAAATGGCTGTTTAGTTTGAATCATTTTTAAAATCAGTTCTTTCATTTTAGCTATTTTAACCACAGGAGATTATGTTTTTTTCCCCACAGCTGCGATAATGGTGGTTCTGCTCCGCTCTCAAACCATCTCGTCTGAGAAAAAGCTTAAAGTTCAACAGTATCAGCAGAAAGCTAAAACTGCACTCTGCACAGTAACAACCAGTTCCTCAAATGTACATTATACATATGTAGCTTGGTATCTGGTCTCTCAGACACTGTGCCATGGCTTGTTCTTGGATAGTGTCCCACTGCTTGGTGTGGTATGTATGAATTCCAGCAAGCATATAAAAAAAAAAGGCTGTATTTTGGGCTACTGGACCGTATGATTATGTTTTCCATCTGCTGTCCTACTAACCTATAAAAGGACCATAGTTATCTTGGATTACTTGCACCTTTTGTTTCCTACGTTTTCCATTCAAATACTGTATTGCCTTCTTAACCCCTTCACTTCCTCAACCACCAGACAGGGCTTCCTGGGCAAGGTTTTCCCAGGAGACCAAATCCTAATGAAGAGCTTGGTCCAATGTCCCTCTGCAGTCAGTTACCTTTCAAAAAGCTTTGGACAGTGACTCAAGGTCACCTCCTCAATTTGACTCACTTCCAGGAACGTGTCTCTACTGACCCCTCTTTTCTAGTCAGGGACAAACCTTGGGGAAACCTAATTTGAAAAGGAAATTTAGGAGAAAAACACCTGGTGATAACTGACAGACAGATTTCAGTTGTTTGTTGGGTTTGGTTTTTTTTGGTTTTTTTTTTTTTTTTTTTTTTTTTTTTTTTTTTTTTTAGGTCTAATTTAGGAGCATTTCTTAATTTACATGGAACACTGAATAGTTTTAACAATGTATTTTCCCTATTTTAACTTGTAGCTATTTCAAGCAATGGAGTCTCCTCAAAAGCAGAATCTTTCCAGCTCGCTAATTTGTACATGTGGAAGCAAGTTCACATCTATTTTCCCTCTGCTTCACTGTTTAGGAAAAGCGATTTCCACAATATTCTAACAATAAAGACTTAGTCCTCTGCTGTTTGACAGCACATCAGCAGGTTTTTTTTTCTTCATCTGCTTCTTTCTCTTGCCTTGCTTTCATCCCCACCAAGTCATAAGCAGCCTCTAAAATCCAACTGTATAATCTCTTCCCCCGTGTGTGTTCACTCCAAGTCCAGTGATCTGGATCCTTCTATTATCATCCCCCCTAAACCAAACATAACTGTATTACTACCATACTGCTTCATCACAGATGCTCTCAGGCCTTTGTCTACTACATAGGGCAACGTGTGTGTTTAGCGGCATCGGCCGTGTTGGTGTTCATCCAAGAACTCCCAGCAGCAGGTCTGTCAGAAGAGCTTTGCATGGCGTCAGTACATGCCATGGGCAACACTAGCCAGGGCTGACCTCAAATCTGGCATTTAGAGAAACTGTTCCGCTCCAGAAAGAGACCTATGGTGCTTTTCAGCTATACACAAATGCACTTGCTTAATTAAGATTAAAGCATTTTACAGTGACCTTTCCACATGTTGTACTGGTTTTGGCTGGGATAGAGTTAATTTTGTTCATAGTAGCTAGTATCAGATATGTTTTGCATTTGTGCTGGAAACAGTGTTGATAACACAGGGATGTTTTCCTTACTGCTGAGCAGTGCTTACACAGAGTCAAGGCCTTTTCTGCTTCTCACCCCACCCCACCCGCCAGTAGGCTGGCGGGGCANCCCCCCCCCCGCCAGTAGGCTGGGGGTGCACAAGAAGTTGGGAGGGGACACAGCTGGGACAGCTGACCCCAACTGACCAAAGGGATATTCCATACCATATGACGTCATGCTCAGCATACCAAGCTGGGGGAAGAAGGAAGTGGGGGGACGTTCGGAGTGATGCCGTTTGTCTTCCCAAGTAACCATTAAGTGTGATGGAGCCCTGCTTTTCTGGAGATGGCTGAACGCCTGCCTGCCAATGGGAAGGAGTGAATGAATTCCTTGTTTTGCTTTGCTTGTGCGCACAGCTTTTGCTTTACTTATCAAACGGTCTTTATCTCACCACACGAGTTTTCTCACTTTTACCCTTCTGATTCTCTCCCCCATCCCACCAGGGGGGAGTAAGCGAGAGGCTGTGTGGGGCTTAGCTGCTGGCTGGGGTTAAACCATGACACATATACAGTTATCTGATACAGGCTAACACTTTTACTCCCAGTGACGTTAACAGCAATGCTACAGAAAAGAGATTGTACTAAACCAGTTTAAGGGCAGAGCCTGGTTTTGTAATTGCTCTTTTCCTATCTTCTATGCAGAGTGTGATAACTGTAAAGACTTACTACTCAGCAACTCTAGGCTGAAAAGCAGTCTTCATTTTGCCAGCCATCTCTCCTCTGGTGTAGTCTGTATCTTGTTTAAATCTCTACTTAATCCTTGTTTGAGATTTCCCCCTCCCTCCCATCTGTGTTTTTGAATAAATTCAGTTTAATTTTCAGTTGACACTTGCTTCTCTAAAACGTGAGAGCATAAAGGCTTCACATAGCTCATATAGTCTCATTCCCATAACATGGGAATTTCATGTGGGCCCCCCTCTACTTTTTTTTTAAAATCCATTATTAAAAGAAAATGGGCTTTGTTGCCTTCAAAACTACTGCTGCCAGTAGATGCCACAGCACATAGCTAGCAAACATCAGCAAAGTGTCCACCTGCGCAAGATACATAGCTTTTAATTTCCTTTGTTGATTCCAGAGCTTGCTTTTCTGCTTTCTCAGTGTCACTACTAGAAACAATGACATCAGTGTTTTAGAAACAGCCAGCAGCCGGTACCGCTGCTCCTCCCCACCCACCACCGAGCCTCAAAAGCACAATACCACAAGGCAAATCTGTCAGTTGGTTAGAGACACACAACATGAAATAACGCTGTAAATTGAACAGCTTCTCAGTAAGCTCACGATCACAATTATCTGTCAGCACAACACACACATTTTACTTAGTGCTGAACATACAAAGCAAGACACTTAAGCAAAGGTGAAGCGGCCAGGCAATGATCTGTTACCTTTTCCTCTGCGTAAAGGTAGACAGAACTACAGACATACAGAGCACATACCTATTTGTTATACCAACACACTACACTTGTCAAGTCAACGCCACACTGCTGCAGCCTTCTACAGCTCATGAATAGCTCAAGTGATGCTTGGATCATTTGCAACTTTATGGACAGTTTCTAAAATGAAGTGAAAGCATATGAACTTAGCTGGTGTAAATCAGCATGACTCCCATCAACTTTGAGGATGTTCTGCCAGCTGATACCGGCCTAAGTTCTCTCCCCTGCTTAACAGGGGAACTTGCAAAGAGAGGTGTTGGGTTTTTTCCATGCTAAGGGCAATTGCAAAGTTACATCCTCATCTGCAAACATAGCATCATCACGTAGATTACCGCCCTTTTATGCAGGTGCAGTGGATACTATGAAAACCAAAGATGATGCTAGCATGTATAACTGATGTACATATCTTAAAAGCCAACTTCCTTACCTTGTTACTATTCCAGTTTACTTTATTATTGCTCATTTACTTTTTTGCATTTCACCTAGGTTAGCCATAGCCAATCTAAACAAAACATTCATTTTATTAGTGCGCACAAAGTTCTTCAGGATGTCATCTATAAAAAAATGCTGATATGTCCAGACTGGGGACAGTGCAGAAGATGTATTCATTTGAAAACAAAGCATTTCTATTAAAATGAAAGAGGTAAATATATTAAAAAACTGTTGAGCTTCCCTTGAGAACATGTTCCAAGCCTAAATGAACCAGTGTTGTTTTGGATGATACCCTAAAAATTTCACTAAGGGTGCTACTTACTAAATGTTCTGCAAAGAGTAAGGGTCTGTGTGCTGTCAAAGGTGGTCTAGGAGTAGCTTAAGTGTGCAGGTGACACTTGGTAACTGCTAACAGTGAAATTGTTGCCTGCTTGCTGACTGTGAGGATTAAAGTTATCATTGCCTACAAAACCATCTACTCCCCAACACATGAAAAGGAGTGCAACTACGTTTATTAAACTAAAGGACAACCTTCTCCGGTGACCTCAGGGTGTATTAAAAATGAGTGATAACAACAGGATATTAGGTCCACTTCAGTTTGTAACTAAGATTTACGATGGGTTTTATAATGTGAGACAGCAGTTCAGCCTTGTTTAAAAAATACTGCAGTTGCCATGTGATTTGTTAAAAAAAAAAACCAAAACAGAAAAGAGAATTCAGGTGCTGGAATACACATGCCATAGAGGCGTGCAAACCTCTGCCTGCAGGTGGCCAGCTAGTTTTTATAGGAATGATGCCATGAACAAATAGAGCAGCAACTTCCTTCTGCAGACCAAAAAATTCTTTGGAAAAGTTTTGCTTATATTTAGAGTGAAATCCTCTTAGTTTGACTGGGTTCAGGATATTGTCATGTATGACTACACAAACGCTCACTTCTTATGAGTTCCATAAAGAATTAAAAATACCTCTAATTTTCATGCAGAAACCTTATTTCTGCAAGGTGCTCAATTGAGAGTCAAAAAGAGCAAGCCTATCCACAGAGAGGGATGTCATAAAAAATGGCAAAACCAATTTCATATGATACTGCTAATGGCATTTTGAGTATTCCAGGCCCTTTGCAGGGGAGGAACAAAAGTCATCTCTCTGATGCCGAAGCCACCAGTATTAATACCAAGGCTGTCAGAAGGCTGTACTGGCACCGGTATTTGTCCATTAGACAGTAAACAGCCACCAGATATTAACAACTTGCAATCTGTGCAGGATATTAACTGGTAGCCTCAGTGAGTAAAGTGAGTATTATTCCCTCCTGTAAGGTGGGACTTCTTGCTCTTTCTCATCTGTACGTATCTGAAAGTCAGGCATCTAGGCTCCCTCCAGGGCCAGAGTGAAAACCAAATCCCCCGAGAGTGACTCATCCCTTTCTTCAGTGCTAATTGCAAAAGCAGCGTAAATCACTCCAGCTAGAGGCCCAACTTTTAGATGGATGAAGTGCAGTGAGACAAACCTTACCCTCAGTGTTTAACCTGACTCCAAGGTACCCCAAAACCACACCAGATCCTTTTTGTGAAAAGTGAGCCACGTTACAGAGTCCAGCTCACATCAGGTTTTTGTTCTCATGCTTGCACGTACCTGGTTAGGTGCTTCTGGTGGCATGGGGGATGGCGATTTGGACTGGAAAGCATCCTGGGACATGAATCCAGAATCATGGGAGGACACACTGGACAGCCTCATGGGTGCCTGCTGAGGCAGATTGGAGCTGCGATAGCGATAGTGTGAACTAGGTGAGTGCGAGTGCGAGCCACTGGACCGGGAATCACTACTGTTAACGCTGTTCAGACTGCTGTGAGACAAAAGGAACAAAGAAAGGAAAGGGGAGAGGAAAAGACACAAGGGTGGGGTGGGGAGAGACCCATATACAGTACAATTAACATTCCACATGTCTCTAGCAACAGGCAGCATAAACCAGAAAAGAAAAAAGATTGACAAATCAAATTTAAATATATATATGCACATATATATCAGTAAAGAACCGTAAGCAGCTGCAGTATCCCTTGCGACCAGAGAGAAAATGGCATTTTACCTTGAATTTCACTCAAGTGATCGAATTCTGTAACCACTCAGAGTTCAAAGTTAGGTTAGGGACGAAGGGATCGCTACATGCCCTCTCTAGCATTTGCACAGCACTTGCACAAGAAATGTCTGCTGATGGCTCTCCCCTATTCCTGCCTTACACCTTGTTGTTCTTGCACCATGGCCCAAATTTTCAATGGATCTCTAGCAGAGGGTCCAAAGGCATCACAGTTCATCTAAAAGTCTGCCTCTAGGCATGCTGTTGCAGTCAGCAGGCAAATGTGTGACACTTTTGAAAGCACCATCAAAACTCCATGCTTCAGAGTACCTAGGACAAGTTTCGCTCACATTAAGGCTTTCTACCAGGAAAAAAGCATGTGACGGCACATTGAGTGAAGTCAAGCCTCTGGTTATGTAGCTTTAGTTAGTAAGAAAGACGATCAGAGAATTAAAACCCCAAATTAATATCCATGAAAAAAACCCATTGATTTTTCAAACAGAGATTGATTTTTAATGTCCAGTATCCATGAATGACAACAACGACATGCCAGCCACAATGTGGGAGCCTCTGAAGTTTCGTGCTGGGGTGGCTGAGCAGGACTAGAAGGATGCATCAATCTGAAGGCAGCTTCCTACCTTTGTTGGCAGGAGCCCACTAACTAGCTGAAGGGAAGGCTCTAACGGATACATGGGTGAGAACTGCACCTCC
>VYZW01022095.1:55712-101790 GCA_013401315.1 Balaeniceps rex
TAGACAACAAAAAAAAAAAAAAAAAAACTATCAACATCTCAAATACATATTAATGTCCAGTATTTGTCTATGCAAATAAAAAAAATCCAATGTTTTGCAATCAAAAGTTTCAATGTGTTAATTATAGTCAACTCATAACACCAAAACTTTCTGTGACAGTTAAGTATCTTATTCTGCACCAAATGCTTACTCTGCATCATGCCAAAAATTTATTCCTCTAGGAATGAAGAGCTGCTGCTTAGCTATAGTATTACTGAGTCAATAATGCTGCAGTTGCAAGATGCTTTCATGCAGCTTACACTCTTAGATATTCTAAAGAACGTCAGTTGTGTAAATTTGTCTCAAATCTCCCAGAAACACCATACATGCAAATTAATTTTCCAGGTACATATTCATGCCACTGTTGCTAAATAGCAGGAAGATAACATTGACAAATGGTGGGTGAGTTGCAAGCAGCTATCCAAAATCAATTTTTATGGACAATAACCTTTCTGCATGGAGGATTTAAAGCTACAAGCAAGAGGAGGAAAAAAAGTCTCTTGATGTGTGTGGTACACAATGCAGATGAATCAAGGTCAGAGTTACAAAGGAAAACCTTTGCCTTATTATCGTATGTATTTCTTCAATACTCCAGAACAAGGTGAAGTCATCAGCTCCCCTGCACTAATATACAGCCAGAGCCACAGGAAAGAGAGCAGCGATGGAAGTGAAGAGAATCATGCTGGCTTAGCAGCATTACAGACTGGATATATCCAAATCTCCTCTGTACAGAGTTAGACATAGTCCAGATAAAACTGCACAGATACCCACAAGCAGAGCTCTGCGATGGATCCTCGAAGAATCACATGCAGTGCAACACCAGCATAGCCACCACCAAGGCCACCTGGGTACCAAACTGCCAGCAGGAACACCCAGTGTCTGATCTTCTAGATCAGGCTGTCCAGTGCAATGTGGTCATAAAACTGTTTTGGAAGTAAATAACTTCAAAAATAACTGACTCTGAAGTTGCAGTCACCTGCTTCCTCTCAAAATTAGCATCTGCCAGAAACAAGTTATAGAAGAGTTTTGGATAACTCCCTGAAGGTCCTGTGCCTTCTCATCTGTCATCCTTAGGCGACAAACTGGTCCCTTCTGCTTGAAGTCCGTTCTGTACATTTCAGGCCCTTCCCCATACTCTCCTTTGCTATCAGATGCAGCGATTAAACATTTTATACTTCTCTGGAGTTGTTCTTTCAAATTCCTTAAACTGAGACTTGCATTATTGCTCAGACCCCTTATTTTGAGAGCTGCCTGGAAATTACAACAGGTGAAACAATATCTCATTGTTTAAACCCAGATACTGGCTCACTAGCATGGATGTACAAAATGCAAAATATATTAGTTGTGAACTAAATCACGCACTCATTAGTTCAGCTCTGGAGAACTGCTGTAAATGTTCAGCTGCTCCACCATATGATCATGCACTTAAAACAGTAAATCCTTGTTAAATCCATGTGCCTACAGTGAGAAGACACACAGAAAGCAACTGGAGTCCACTGATAAAGTGGGTTCAATTATAGTGAATTTTGGTAATTTATATGGATCTCACAGAGCAGCACAACTTGGACCAGAGCAACAGAGCACCCAAAACATGGGGCAAAAATAAACCTCATTTACACCTGTGTAACTCACTCAATTCAACAAAGTTATCAGGATAATGTTCAAGCTGTGTATTTTAACCCTTTGGCAAAAGCGCGTGTAAAACTGCATCGCTCTCCAACATCCTCTGTACCTCTGCGAAGTTTCCATTTTATTCCTTTAAGTGAGTCAAGACATTAATAGACATACCATCTCCTCACCGCTACTTTCACGGACCTGTTTTTATGCTATGGCTCTTGGGCACCTATGTAGTCAGTGAAAACGCAAAAGCTGTCTGGAGTATAATTCAGAGCAGGAAACAAGCTTAGGTGAATCATTTAGATGAGGCTCTGAAGTCAGATGTTTACATGGCATGAATACAGCTTTCTCCTGATGTCTCCATGCAACTCATCTTTTAGGAGCCGGAAAGCTTTATTAACTTCCTTTGAAAGCTCCATAATGCAGACATCAATCTAGCAAGTCTTTTGAAATCAGGCATAACTCTTCCCGCTCCCTGAATTGCCAGCTGCCTCCTGTGGCACTCAGACAGCTCGGGAATTTGAGGGATGAGATCTCTGCCCAATTTAACCAGCTTCCTTTGCTAAGCAGAGCAGAGCACAGCCCATCGACAGCACTCCTACACCCAGAGGACATAGAGGATGTGAGAGCCAACTGCCAATCACCTCTGCTCCTCACCCACCTTGGGTCTCCGCCAGTTTGAATCCACTATGTATCTCAGAAGGGAACATTGACCACTGGAGAGCAGTGGAGCAGTGGAGAGCAATGCAGTTCTTTTCCCCTTTGAATTATGAGGGGAAGGTCACTTGTCTATGGCATCTCTGACAACTGATCGCACTATTTTTGTTGTGGACACAAAGCACACTTTCATAAGAAACATCAGCAATTGATTATTCTCTCCAGCCCACATTCTCTGGCCTTTAGGTTACCTGCTTGGAAAAATTTCCAAACCAACACAGCTATCGCAATGACAGAAAATAGTTCCAGAACAGTCTCATCAAGGAGCAGCTGTAAAAGTGCACCTGGAAGGACACTCCTACCTCAGCTGCAGACAGATTTGAATGACCCACCAAAGCAATCGGCATTAGCAATGGTCAAAAGCATCAAGTGTAGTCCCAGGTCTCTGGTCTGCAACCAGCCAGACATGAACATGATGTAAGGATGGTTCTGCAGAGCATGTCCAGTTGCACTCGGAAGAACAAGTCAACAATCCAAAAACCGAGGAGAAATTAAAATCCAGCCCTTCTCAAAGTGGAGCTTTGGTGTTGCAGAGAGGAGCGGAAATGCAAGGCCAGAAGTTGTGGACTGACTTCTCCAACAGCCCCATGCTCCAACAGCCCTGGGACTTGCGGTTTGACACAGGCAAGTAACAGCTAATGAACTGCAGAGCGTGAACTGCTTCTCATCAATATTAACATGAATCCATTGCTGCTCCAAGGACAGTCTTAATGTGTTACCTTCAGAGCAGGCACTTCACATCATTACCATGACGTGTAAGAGCTTTAAAGGACCAACATGCATTAAAACCTCAGTTTTACAGTGTTCTGTGTGAATCCTGGCTGAAAGCCTCATGCAGCTTCTTAAATAACCATTGTTTGAAAAGAACTTTAATAAAGGAAACTTATTAGGGAGAAGGAAAAAGGTAAATCAAATTTTCAACCCAATTTCATGCCTGTATTTTATAAGACAACTTAAACTAGCAAAGCTGTCAGCAACAGCAAAGGAGAACAATGATTTTTAAATGCTCTCAGTACAAGTCTGACTGCTAAAGTTAATGCTGTTATTGACAAAGTAATGCAGCAAATATTAGTGAAATTATTATTTACCACATTCTCACTTAAAGAGTGGTCCCTTGCACTTTTTTACGTGTCTGCACAGAACTTGAATATTTACTACTGGACACTTTACAGAGTGGCAGAATTTACACTGTATGAGATAACGCTGAGTACATATCTACTCGTACAAACCAAAGCAAGCTCCAAGTCATTCATTCCCAAATGACCTTCTTTACAAGAGCATACCAGCTGAGTCCTGCATAGTAAAGCCAACAAATAAACTAACATGGATCTAGACTAAGAACAGAAGAATTCTGCCACCGTTTACAGAAAGGTGGAAAACCTCGTCGCTGGTGTTAACTTCAGACCCCCTCAGCAACCAAATCTGTCTTTCTGGTGGCTACTGGAGATCCGAATCAGCTGATGTTCAAAAGTGCTAAGTTGTCCCTTAAAAAAAAAAGTTCCAAGTTACCAAAGGAAACTTCCAGATTGAACTACAAACCAGGAAAAATACAAAGTGTGGTTTCAAAAAAGGGGGCAAGCAGCAGGCACCACAATGCCCAGCTCCAGGAGCCCAGCTGAGGTGCCTCGGCTGAGAGTCTCCTGATCTAACCAATCCAGGCTTCTCCAAAGGGCAACACCTACATCATTACACCTAGAAGTGGAGGTATGATTATTTCGCTCAAATTCAGAAACACCGCGTTTCATTCACAAGAAGATCTCAAGGCAGCTACTTTAAATTTGCAATACTCCAATTTAAACAGATTTGAGACGTGATCAGGCAGCAGCAGAAGACACAATTGTGATGCTGATTTCCACCCCTTCCCCAGCATGAAGTTAAATATATTGATTTCTTATCTATCGGTTAAGAAAGGTGCATGCGATTTTCAGAAAAAAGGGGGACTTGGATCACAGGTTTACAAAGAACAACACTAAGGACTTTAAGCTCTAGACTTTAAAAGTCATATTAACAATAAGATATTCAATTATTTGAACATCACCTTGATGACATGTCTATACCGTTTAACTTCTCTCCCAACTGTGACATGATTTATCAGTCCATGTTAATCCCTTTCTAAAATAAACTGGAGGTTTATCTACAATACTGATTTTCTTCTTTTACAGTGTTCCAATTAGATGCTAAGAGAAAATAAATCAAAAGATGGTTTGTTCATTAAGATTAGGCGATATTTTAGTTTCATTAGAAATTAAAGTCTAGGCAGTTAGTGGAGACCAGACACCATAAAGAGGCCACAGCAAGGGCTACATAATAAACCAGCCACCAGGGTTACAGCATGGCACAGACTTACCCAGAGCCTCAGCTGTCAGGCAGGTGCGCATGGTGAGAAATTGCAGGACACAAAATTGACACAGAAAGGAAAATAAAAAAAGTCAAACTGGTATTCCAGCATTCCTAGAGTTTAGACATTATCATCAGCGCCAAGACAAGAGAGCGAGCAGTTTGGACTAGACTATTTTGACTACTTCTGTTGCTGATAAAGACAGATGCATTAGCTTTGCTTCCTGATGAGCTGTTGCAAATTAAACTCCTGGTTATTTACCATACAGTTTTATTTTAAGAGACTTAAGACCAGTTTAGGAACTTTGTTTAGCTTGCAGATTCCTAGGTGAGAACATATTAACCCATGCTTCAGAGAAAGTGCACAACATGGACATCTGTCAAACTCTGGTCAAGCTGATGAAGTGGCACAAAGCTCATCCCCTCACAGGGAAGAGGGAACTTGGGAACTTGCAAAACTCTACAAAACTCTAGGCGGGTGCTGCATTAGTAACCACAGTGCTTTTTGATGTTCTCTACTGCAATTACATTAATAGATTGTTAATTAAATGAAAAACTAATTGCTGATGCAATGTGAAAGAACATCAAAAAGATTAACCATGATATGTGTATTTTAATTAAAAAACTTTATATGTAAAGTTTTGCAATAAACCTGGCTTGCTGTCAAAAAGAGGGAAACTATCAAGAGATTCAAAACTCAAGGAATGAAAATAAATCAAAGAAATATCTCTGATTTTGCAACATGTCTTCACTGAATTTTTATAAAGTGGAACTTACATTATAAGCTTGTGGGGGGAAAGAAAAAGAAAAAAAACATGAAAAAAACCCCCACAGGCACCATGGCCTCATCCACACAGGACTTTTTCTCTGCAACAGATAAGGATAATTTGCTCATTAGCTTCCCTCCTTCTGAGCTGTATCATACTGGCTCCACAGCAAGTCCTGGCTCTCACTTCAGTCATCATGCCACACTTGATCAATTTAGAGGAACAAGGCTGTCTCCTGGAGGAGAAAGGGTCTAGCCAGGGGTCCTCCCTCCCCAGCCTGCCACTCCAGACAGGGCAAGTGCCAAATATAGAAAGAGTGCAAAGTACTTGAATGAGAAGGTCAGCATTAGCTTTAAAAACTGAGATATTCCTCGGTTATAATTACACTGAAGAGCTTCATGGGTTTCAGTTAAGAGTCACAGGGTTTGCGCAATCATCCTTGAGAGGAGTATAACAATATTACAGTTTCAAAGACCAGAGTGTAACACAAAAACAGCTCCAAAGGCTCTAAAACACAAACAAGTCATCTTTGCTAACGGGGAGGAGGGGAAGGAAAAAGCATTTTTGGCAGTGTTACAGTAAATTAATGATCATGTTCTACTTTCTCAACTTCATTAAAAGTAAGCTTACTTTCCAAAACTGCTGCATACTCAAAAGTAGAGGTGAATTTGGATACTCAACATTGATGGGACACAAGGTGAAACGCTGTACTGAATGTTAAGGGCACTCTGCAGAAACTTCTATGAATGGCTTAGAAATAAAACTCAGTTTTCATATTAACACGTTATATTATTGGGAGCATTACATATAACTCCTTTTCACAAATCTGCTTGGATTTAAACATTTTCCTCAAAGCTCACACACAATGTCACATGAAGAACCTGAAAATAAAACCTACCAGTCAAGTTATAGGCAGAAAGGAAACCTGTCTAGTTAATCATTAATAGCCAAGCTGAAACACAGAAAACAAAGCCAACATGCACTCCAGATTTTACATATACATTCAGTTATATTTTAAGTTAGTCACTTGATGCCCTTTTTTTTTTTTTTTAAACTGAGAATCACTCATTTTGTTAACCTTCCAAAAGGGTTATATGCAGAGCCACAGCTGCTCTCTCTACTCTGAATCCAATATAGCATCAACAGCTTCTAGCAGCTATGGATCCACTTACGAGGCCTTGACTCAGCAGAAACCAAAACATGGAGTTTATTTTAAATACATGCATAATTATTCTGCTGACTCAGGTTAGCTGGGCTGACTTTTGATGTCCAATATTTGTCTGAAAACAAAGAGCAATTTAGAAGATGTATGCAGTTCCATGCATTACGTAGCTTCATCTGTTCAGACAAAAGCTAAGTTTCAACACTGGGGTGGGCAACATGCCCTATGGGCCTGTTCCCGCTGGGAACAAGGGTGCAAGGAAAAGGATGGACCTTGAAGATCACCATGACACTCCCAGGGACTGCATGGATCTGGG
This sequence comes from Balaeniceps rex, assembly GCA_013401315.1. Lineage (NCBI taxonomy): Eukaryota > Metazoa > Chordata > Aves > Pelecaniformes > Balaenicipitidae > Balaeniceps > Balaeniceps rex. The sequence goes on from VYZW01022095.1 coordinate 62,668, forward strand.
AGGTGCACCAGGATCCTATTTACAGTACATATATTTAGACTTCATATGGATTTTTTTTTTTTTAACAGTCAAAGACAACAAAAAGAATGAAAATTATACCTGTAAGGTCTTTTGAAATGCAAGACCTTCATTCACACACAGACTTGTCATTTTACCAGATATATTCTAGCAAACTTCCAAGAAGGACCCCTGACACCTTTTTGTTCTGTTTGGAAAGCTTGGCATTTTCTCTGTCACTTCAAGCTTTGGAAACACCTTTATTGCAATTAACACACCTACTCTGCAAACATAATTTCTAATAAACGATCTTAAATGCCCAGCCTGAACTTTCAACTTGGCCGCATGGAACCAGAACAAACAGACCATGCACAAGCCAGAGAACCAGCAAAGCCCAACGTATTCAGACCCTTAGAGCTAAGGTGGGGTGCTCAACCTGTCACGCTCCTGCCAGGACAAGCCACGCAGCCCATGGCCCTTTCTCCCAAACGTCCTTGGGATGCAGACAAGGAGCAAGGAGCTGCTACGCATGCTGCAGCCGTCGGCTATGAGAGGGAGCCTCCGCAGCCTGATGTGGCAGGGAGAGAGGACACCACCGCCATGACGCAAATGAGAAAAGTAGAGGGTTATATTTGAGTTCCTAGATGTGAAGCTGCCCAAAGCAAAAGAAAACCACTTTCCCATCCAGTCACAGCAGAAAAAGCTTGAAGGATGTTTTTAGTAGCATGCACAGTATTTAAGCAAATCCATAAATCAGCAAACATCTCACTTGCCCACAGACGATCATAACATTACTTCAAAAATATTCTTACAAGCGCTAGGAAGGGAATGAATTGGTTGTTTTAGAGTTCCCATAGGTGAGTCAGTAACTTTACAGAAAAATCAAAGGGACAGGTCCTGCTTGAGGAAGAACAGAACAAAAAAAGTAAGTCTGAGCAACAGAGGAACAGGAGAGTTGAAGACACAGTAAGACGCTCATGCACTCAGCCACATGCCTGCCAGGACAGTTTCACCCAAGAGTCTCCCTGCCCATAGTTCAAACTTCATTTGTGACCTAAAGCAGAATCACTTCTGCAGCTTTATCATTTTATAAATAAACCCCTTCTTGATTTTTTTATCCCTCAGTGACAGCAAAAGCAACATACTTCACCACGTAGCACATTAAACAGATCTGTCAAGGTGGGTACATACAAAAAAGTTTTCATAACAACATTTGACATCGCACTCAGACCAATGCTTTATTCCCTCAAGGTAGGGATCAAAAAGGCAAGGAGGGGAAAGAGGCATCTGCTACTGGTTTTTTCTTCTATATTTAGTGCTGTAGATAACTTGCAAAAAGACAGGGTGAACTTCCTCCCACCTCCCACCCATTCGTGCTGGGAACCCACAGGGCCAGCAGCTTTGGGCATTCATTCTCACATCCCAATAAGCCTCAGCACCTCACTGCATCTCTCTTCCCCAGGGGCTGTGAGAACAACTCTCAGCTCCTGAAAAATACTGCAGCTCCTCCTTTCCCCCGTACTGGCTACCTGTGAGCCTTCATTGCTTCCACCTTTCCCATACACGTCCCTCTGCGACCAGCTTTAACCCCACCACAGTCCTATTGGGTTTGTGCTCTGGACCCAAACACCATGTATGTGACAGCAGTTCTGAGGGATACAGCACAGAAATACAGCAGGTTCACTGACAACTCCAAAAGCATGTCGTAACAGCAAAATTAATCAAGGGAATGACATTAAAAAAAAAAAGAAGTCTTCAATCATAGCATGGCTGCTATAAAAACGAGAACAAAATGAGGCCTGTTCCACTCCCTGCTCAAAGATGTTTAATCCTGAAGGAGGACAAGACATCAGTGTGCTGACCCTTGTCACTAGACATGGCACATATTCGGGGAGGGAGACAGGAACACAGAAAATCCGAGGAGAAAGTCCACTTGCTTTAACCACTGCTGACAGACACCTATGGTAGTATCTGCAGTACGAGAACAGTGGGGTTTTTTTCCAGAAGGCTTTAAGCTCTTCTCTCTCCTCTTCCCACCTTACAGAAAATGCTGTCTCCTCCTCCAACATTGCAGATTGATTTATTCAATACTCAGAAGCAGGATAAAAGGGATATGGAGCCAGACAGCTGTCAATTCATAGAAACAGATTCAAAAAATGGTTACTTCTTCCCAGGTCACAGGCATGCTTTTCTCAGCTCTCACCTACAGGTGACGATTCTTTGTATCACACGGGGACAAGAAGCAATGAGACCAGAAAAGGGGGGAAGAAAGGAAAAGAAACGGAGGGAATATCACAGCCTGTCTAAAGATGTTGGTCTGAAGTCAGACAATTCGTCACACAAAATGAGAAACATATTTACCCATCACCCAAAAATAAAATCTTATCACAAAAAAATCGTGTCCCTCTAAAGATGACCATTCTGATTCAAAACACTAAACTTTTCCACAGACAGACAGACACACAGAGCCTACCGAGCTAAGCTTCCTCTTGCTGGCTTCCATCTCTCCCTCCCTCATCCCTCATCTAAAGTCAGCTAAAATTCAAGAGCGGTTTTCCAGTCATGTGGCTTTCTACCAGCGTAATTATTGACTCACCTATTAGGAAGGACAGTTAGTGACAGCTCACCTGTTCTGGACAACACTTACACAATTTAATAAGTTCAAGAAACTCCCCACACCAGCATTTATTTTGCTTGTCCCTGGGCTCACAGTTTTTAGGCAGGAGGGGAAGCACAAGTTGCAACCTGCAGGTTGAGAGCTGCTCAAAGAACACATCCTACCCGGCTGGGAAGAGCCCAGTGCCAGGAAAGGGAACCAGAAAGTCTGCTTCTGTAAAAGCGCCGTTATCATTTTTCCAAAGCTTGGTAGGGTTTGCACTTGGCCAAGTAAAACCCTTAGTGATGGCAATGCTGCAGCTATCAGTGATGCACGTTTCCATTAATATGATCATGAAACTCCTGTGACAAGATGGTGGTGGGAGAGCAACAGGGGCACGAGATTCAGCTGCTGAAAAAGACACATTGCCTTTGTGGAGAACTCCCTTTCTTTTCTTACTCATCTTTAGATTTCTATGGTTGCTAAGTGCCCTCCCCCTGACAACAACCCATGCCATCTTCTCACACTCTGAGGAATAATGTAAGGTTTAGCAGATTACAGGCTGTTAAAAAAAAGAAGAAAGGTGGTAGAAAGGGAGAACAGCGAGAAATGTTAATAGTTACAGAACATTTACATGATGGGTTTTTTTATATTATTCCAAAAGATTCTAGAAAATTTTACAGGTATCTGCACAAGTCATGTTACAGTGTGAACGTTCCTAACAGGAATAAGTTAGCAGCAAGAACTCTATTTTAAAACATGATTGACTTTGTACAAACAGTTTTAAGGCTTTTGTATAAGAACATTAGACAGCAGCTTCAGAATATGATTTAAATGACACATAGTAATTGTACCCTGGTGTTCAAGTACGTACCAGGAATACATTACAGGGGACCGAATTATTACAATAGAAAGTCCTATCACTGTTCAATCTTTGTCAATGAGCACAGCACAAAAGGTTTTTAACAGCACAAGTATGAAGCAAGTTACCTTTCTTTGCTTTCTTCTGTAGCTTCAGTGTGTCAGATGATTTCTTTTTTATCTCTTGGCGGGCTTTTTTGTATTCTAAAAAAACACACAGTCTCTATTATCGACATAATTGATGTCAAAATGAATGTTTTTCACAAAAAAGGCTATGTTTAAAGACATCAGACTACAAATTTTAAGAGGACAGCTACTATTAATCAAAGCGACTTAGAACTCACATTTTGTAGTGCCTATACGTTTGGCTTAATATAACATTTTAGGGTGTGAGCACATTCACATACCAAAATCTTTCCCAAATAAACAAAGCCTTTACAGAAATAACAACTGAGAACACAGTACAAAATTAGAGTGCTTTTCATTTCAGAGACTCATCCACTCTCAGGAATGGAAAACAGAGATGACAGGTTTCTCGAAACATCTGTGTTCAAAAACAAGTATCCAGAAATGGAAAAGCAGAGAATATCCTGTGATCCCTCCCCAGCATGAGAGTCAGGCAGAGGGAGAGGGTGCTAAAACTTTGCCCAAGGAAGGGTCACATTGCCAGCTCTTTCTGATGAAGTGGAACACGCTACAGTTGTCCTCATTTTCAGATGAGCAGCAAATCCCAGGAGAATTAAAATCCCAGAACAAAATATCCCACCTCTAGTCCAGGCACACTAAAGGTACCAGATACGAAAACTGATACTTTAAAAAAAAAAAAAAAAAAAGTNTACACTTTAACAAAGGAGCTCAATGTTATTACTCTTCTACAGATGGAAAAACAGAAGCAGGCTGTTGGCAGGCACAGGAACTGTACCGGGGCCAACTGCACCCCCAATTCTGCCCACTAAACCCTAAATCTCACTGCCACTTTGGCCAGGGTCAACCCTACCTGGAGGAACCCAGGTGATTCCTCCCTCCTGCTCACAACCTGCTTAACACTCTCCGCAGCACAAGGTGGAAGTTTTTTCGAGAGCTGCTGATTTAGCTGCTTCTATTTGACCACAGTAATAGCGTGGTAAGAAGCAAACACTCTTCTGGAGGCCAAGCACACTCCTTCCCATCAGTTCTCACCCTCCCCAAAATAAATTATGGTGAGGCTGCTTCTTTCAGACATAGCAAAAGTCTTCAATTTTCAAGGGTCAGTGGTGAACTGCAACCTGCTTTCAGCACCCGTGCTAGAGGGCCATCATCCCCAATACAACTTTTGCAAAGCCAAAGGCATCTACCAACATGCTCTTGCTGTGCAAGACTTTACTGCCTTCTGCTCATTCCTCCAGCAAAGCCTCTGGAGCCACCATCAGCACTGAGCATCCCATGTCCAACAACACAGCTTTCCCGTTCCCCAGATGCACATTTCTGTATTGCATCAGATACAACGATGCTGAATGTTTTATAGGACTGTGCATTCTCTGGAGGACGCTATGTCTGAGACATAACATGATCTTACAGTTAGCTTTTAACTATACCCTGGGGCTTTGCAGGGATAGATGTGGTGTCCCCAGTCCTCAGCACTATGGGAGATCATACAGTGAGAGTGGGCTAACAGAGTCAAACCTAGTCACTGCTTACCAGTCTAGAAAAACAACCCATCCCTTGGGGTCCTGCAAACTAAACCTTCAAAATGTATATGCAAGGGTTAAAAATTTGTTAGGCACTTTGGGAGAGGAGCATTTTAGAAGACAAAAGTTGCTATACATGTTTAAGTGTGTCATTCAGTTCCCCAGTACAAACATGAAAAGAGGAAGAAAAGCTGATATTACAATCTTACTCCTATTAAAGAATTCTTCCTCTGTAACTACCTTTTGCATGGTCTTTATCCAGTTGATTGGCCACTTTCTTCCACTCTTCCATCTGTTCTTGAAGTGGGTTTATCAGACAGTCAATTAAAGCACTAATTTTGTTGAAAAAACACAAAGAGCAATCAAATCCTGCAGATGCCCCTATTCTTATATAGAGAGCCAAGGTCAATATTGGAGTATTTTTACTTTTTGCTGTGACAGCTACCAGTGTCACAATGTAAATACCAGAACGTAAAAATGTTAACACTGGAGAAAGCAAAAGAAAGGACTGGATCAAAAAAAATCCACATCACAAAATAACCAGAATTACTGCGCAAAAGTTCAGGACAGTGACGAACAGAGCGTAAACCAGAGGAGTGACCCGAAACAGGGCCAATGTAAACACTTAGATCCTACTCATCTGTCACACAAAGAGCAGTTTAAATGGATACTCTGGAGACCGGAAGGGTTCATGCAGCCATGAAATTATAAACTTAAATAACACATGTATATGCACAAGAAGACAGAGCAGTTGTACAAGTGAACAACATCCTGCCCACTGATGTGCCTCACCTCTCACCAGTGGAGGCCATAATACAGCACTAGTAATGCTCTACTAATTAATGAGATTGGGATCAAATAATTTAAACAGCTAACTCTGGGGTAACTAGAGACTAAAGTCGCCTCCTCACAGCCAATTTCACAAATATCTTTATTTTAAAAGGGAAAAAAATATCCCACGTCATCATGCAGATGAAGCATCATTTTGGTTCACCTCCAGTCAAGTATAACTTCTAAGTCTGGTGAAAAGAGGCACACGTGCAAACCGCTGCTTGCTACAGAAGTAGGTTTTTTATGCATAGCCCAACTTACACATGAGCTGATCCTCTCCCATTACCTCTACAGTCTAATTTTAACTGCAAAAAGGGGATGAGAGAATTTGCCTTTTCCATACTTGTTTGCTGAAAGTTTCTCTCTTGGCCGCAAGCTATTTGGGCTCTCCAGTAAGCTGAGGAAGCAGCACAACATTTGCTGCTGCTTTAAAACTTAGTGACAAAGCCTAAAGTCCTGAAACAAAGACAGGTTGGTCACATCAGCAGCTGCCTGCTCAGCACCAAGCAACAGGAACTGACAGTGGCAATTTGCAGCATTTAGAGTGATTTGAGGTTACAAGACCAGTCCCCAGAACATGCAGTGAAACCCTGCATGTTCACAACACCTAGTGTGCTGTGGGGGAGAAAACAACTGCTGTTCTCAGTGACAGGGTCAGAGATCAGCTGGAAAGCCAATGCTGACAAACAGCTTTAGGTGTTCCCCAGTAGCAAATGAAAGACGAACCTCGAACTCCGGGCCAGGTACAGAGCCACTCACCTTGAGAACTGCCTGAGTTTGGACTCTATACTTCTGTGCCTCATACACATCCTGGTGAGAGCAGACCCAATCTCTCTGGTACCACCTGAAAAACGAAACACAAGGCAGGTGAGACCCCTGATGAGACTCCTGCCTGTGGTGTAGGCATGTCAACCGGAAGGCAGGTGCCAAGTCTTCCAGAGCAACTGTAAAACAGATTCATAATAACTGTAGAATCGACCAGGCTACTAACGAGGCAGACCTACCACCTTGGGAAGAGATTAATTCTTGTTCATCTAGAGACCAGAACTGAACAATTAAACACGATTAAAACACAGTTCTTCCCAGCAGCTTTATGTGCAATGAGGCCAAACTCCTTCGCAGAAAAGTTAAAAGAAAAGGGTTTGAGATATCAAAAGACAAGAAGCAAAGCTGGCAAGCAGGTAGGCATCTATGCACAGTTTATTTCCACATTTTGGGAAATTTGATCCAATTTTCCCATCTCTAGATTCTTTAGACCCAATACCTCAAAATGATTTTGCTCCTCCAGAATATGTAACTAATCCTACATATTGCCTCATACATCACTGATAGATACCATCAGTGTATCACACATACCTGCCATTTCAGATCACGCATATATTTTTCATTACATTTCCAGAAGGTGGCACTAGTTGCTCTATACCCTCATCTTGGTTTCTGACAACTGCGTGACAGCAAGAATAATTTTTTGCAAGTGTCCTCCTCCGAAGTTTTCCCTTTTAAAAGCACACACAGTCCTCCATTTCCCACTTTAATCAGCATTAGCAACTTTGATCAGCCTATTAAATTTCAGTATAATTTTGTTTTGGTTAGTGTTAGTTTTGGTAATTGGTTAGTTCCTATTTGCAAGCCAAATCTACTATTCTCAGGGTACAAACATCAACCTTTGTACAAAACTTTTCCAAACTGTAGTATTCTCTGGAACAGCGAAGATATCAGCATCTATTTAAAAGTCTCATTTGATTATTAAAATAACCTTAGACTTGTAATATACAGTAAAATATCTTCCTTAGGCTTTAAAAATGGTATGCGCAAATAAAAAATATTTTCCTAGTAAAGAAATTTGAAAATTTTAATAATTTTATTTATTTTTTAAGCATGAAAACAAGTCACCATCTTCCTGCGTTCTTGCAGAATTAAATCCTGTGCCCACGAAATGGCTCTGGAACAAAGACACTAAATAACTGGAACAAATTGTGGCTATTTGGTATTTTCCATTGTTCAAAAAGATAAACAGAAAGTCCTTTGTCACTTGCCTAATTACTCATGTTTTTATAAGGAGCTTTTGAAATAATATTATTTGGTAACACTGAAGAGCTGTAGCCTCGCTGCATACGGATAGCTGGGAAAAGCATACGGACTCCAGCCTGGACCCGAACCCATCTCTTCCGGCGATGCTGCACTTGCACAAGCTGCGATAGACGCTGGTAACTCGAAGAGCAATACAGAAGATAGGGAAAGGCATACTGGAGAGAAAGCAACTGGAGGAAAAGGACTATGTCCACAACAAAAAGTGGATCTTGGTCCCAAAACATGGGCATTTTTTCTTTGGAGCCACTGCCAAATAAAAGTAACTCAGAGCTTAATGTGGCAGCAGAAATGGACAAATGAACCAAACACTTCATGGCCATCACCAGCACAATTCCCAACCGAGTTTAAGCAAAAGGGAGGCTTTTCAGGTTGAAAACTCACTGAAATACTGGAATGTTAAGGACTGTCAATGGTTAAGTGACACTGCTTTCCTAAGCCCATTATATTAAAAAAGGAAGAGTCATTTCAGAACAATAAATAGGAAATAAGGCACCACGTGTTTTGAAGACTAGGAAACAAGGGTCAGATACTATTAATACTAAACTGCAAGGTAACAAAATTTTAACTGAAACCCCAATAACTAAAGTATAAACGTATCCCCTCAACACATGGTACAGATGGATGGGCAAGGTCAGCAAAACAGCTATACAAAGTTAGGTCTATACATTGGTAAGTCGTACTTGTTTGAAAAAAAAAAACACGACAAAATAAATAAAGCCTGGAAAAAAAGGTTATTCCATGGAAAAAAACACCAAGCCCAACTGGTTGGGGATGAGGGGGGTTACTGGTTCTTCCCACCTTTCGAAACTTCATGTTATCCATAAGTGTTTACAAGAGCATGGAAGTATGAGGTCTTAATTTTACTCTGTGAATAGACTACTCTAATGAAGCAAAGGAAAAGGGAAAAAACCAGGTTTGAGAAGTTTTTAACACCCCTTCTGGAAACAAGGTGTTGCAGAAGATGGGTTTAGGAGCCTGCTCAGGAAGGGGAATGAGGACTACTGCTGGAAAGCTTGGGAGGGCTGAGCCAGCGCCCCGGCTCAGTCAGCGTGGATGTGGGGAGGGTTGTGGGGAGCAGATTTGGGCTGGCAAGGCTCCATTTTAATGTCCCGCGCTGAGGTGCGCAGGGAGTCAGACAGTGCTGGCGAGGGTCAGGGAGGTGATCTGAACTCCTGAAGCAGCAGCTCTTGCCAACCATTTGTTGAGAAAGGTGCTGCTCAGCCCTCCCTAAAGAGCATAAATCCCTCCCAAACAGCACTTAAATTATAAACTCAACCTGCCTAAAAACGAAGCGCTGGGGAACACGATCGCTCCAAATGGCTACGACAAGAAAGGATTCCTGTTCCTCTGCGAAATCATAACTCGCTACAATAAATAAACTGAATTCAGAATAAACCAAGTTTAACTACCTTGGAAATGAGATTTCCACAGTACTGCAAAATATCAACATAACGCTTGCAGCAAACACACGTCCCCTATACAGTCTTTCCAGCCACCCTCTCTGCTCCTCTTGCTATAGGACCATTTAAAGAGTTCCCTACAGCCTCTTGCCACAAGGCTTACAATGCTGTTGGACACAGACACGAGTGAGCTGGTTTTATTCCTCAAAGCCTTCTCATTCGCAGCCCACTGTCATCTCACCACGCACCCAGCATCAAGCACGCGGTGCATCAAGCGCCGAGGGGCCAGGTGGCAGACGCGTGCTGAAAAGCTGTTGTGTGCCAGCAGCTTCAGCCCCAGCAAAGGGGAACCGGTCTCTGTTCAATGCATGCTGCTACAATAAAGTCACTATGCATTTTCCAATTCCCGTTTAAAAGCAAATGTTATTGGTGTCTAATTAAGTGTAGGAGAGAGAACCTTTGCAAGAGACAAGGGGCTTTTTAATTTTGGTACTCACTGGATCAGCGGAGGCAGGAACTGTGTCCAAGTGTCCCTACACACCTACCCAGGTGAGAGAGCCCACGGAGATACAGATACACCTCCTGCAGAGCTTCTGGATGCCGAAACAGCAGCAGCAGCATTTTGGAAGGGATCACCTCCTCGGATATGCCAAAACAATCTGCGTTTTGGGGGTACCTCAGCAATCCCTTGTTAAAAATCAGCCACCAGACTGAAGGAAGGACAGTACCAGCCTACCTCCTCCATGCCTGAATCCCACCACTCTTCCTCAATGTGTTAAGTACTCCAACAGCACCAGAGTTAAATAGAGCTTTACCTCCCTGTTCCCAACTATATTATCTGCAAAGAATCAAAATGCTTCCTGAGAAGGCAAAAAAAATTAAATACAGGCCTCTCACCACCCCTTGATTTATTGAGTTGGAGCACCATAGCCATTACCGATGCATTCAGCAGTCCTTCCACAGGAACATGTGCGGTGCAAAGGGTTTATCTCAGTTGCCAGCAGGTTTCTGTAAGGGCTGGTTCCCACCAGCAGAACTGCACTGATGCTCCTGTTTCCAAAGGGCTGGGATCAGCTGGCTACACAAACTGGCAGAAGGGAATCATTTTGTACCACTGCAGTGGTTTGAAAATGTCCAAACATAACAAGGGATGGTAGTTTGGACTTGCTTCTTTTACCCAATCTCAGCCAGACAGCCTTAGTGAACAAGACTAACATATGCTTTATATAAATTATAGTTCGATGTTACAGTAGTAGTTTACTCACAGAAGGAGCGGGTGGACAACGTGCATACTCTGCAAACAGAGATGGACTTACAAGCAACATTAATGTGCGTGCAAGTCCTGGTATAGGCTATGCAGCTGAGTACTCAAAATCTGGTAAGAGGTTTATTGCACTGGGCTATGCCACAGTCATACAAAACCTGCTTCAGCCTCCAAATTAATTTACAGTTTATCTTTTAAAAAAGACCAGCTCTGTAAGTGACCAACTGCCCACTTACTCAAGGACAGAGCCATGAGCCAGGCAGGCAGAAGACCAAGTGGAGGTAACTCCTTTTTCAGTGCTATCAACACACAGACTTGGTGGCAAAAAAAGCATCTGAAACAGAAATGCATCAGGAGCATGCCAAAAGCACTGCCCGTCTCCACTTCACTTACAAGCACGTCACTGGAAAAAAGTCATGACATTCTCCAGTAGCTATAACTTCCTGTAGAGAAATACTGAGGCCACATGAGCAAACTTTTCATCAAACCAAGAGTAGGTTGGGTGGGTGACCTGGGCTCCATTCACTGCTTTGCAGCTATGCAAGTTAAACTACTGTGCCTTGGGCTCTCAGTTTATAAAATGAGGCTGTGAATCATCTGCTTCTCTGACATACTGCAATAATTCATCCATTAAGGCAAACAATGCTTGGGAACGGTGTAAAGTAATACTTTGAAACCAGAGACGAGCCGTATTCATCAGAATTCCCACTCAGAGAAAGTGGCTTAACAAAATGCTCCTGTCAAATTTGATTAGAAAGTGGGTGATAACATCAGCCTTATTTCTCATAAGTAAAAGGCAACTCTGCAAGGCAAAACGTGCTTTTGCTCTCACCTTCCCAGTTTCTCCCTATTCCTGCCTAAGCCTGTAAAAGACCAAAAACCTTTTTCATGTAAGATAATTAAACGAAAGCCTGTGGACCACGACACTACAATGAGTCGGCATAAATGATTTTCTTTCGATGCTTGCTTGTCATTCAACATTGCAGAGAGACAACAGGGAGAGACTGTAGGAAAGAGACTCAGTTGTTTCATGGGAGTCATTACGTTTGTATTTAATAATGATCATATATCAAGGAAATGATTATTTGATGACATGTGCAGCTGTACAACTGCACGGCCTCTGTATACTCCACATACACTACAATCAACCTCTTATCTTCCTCCTCTCGCTTCACTGTTGAGCAACCCCAGAAGGCTCAGAAGATGACTGCCCTTCAGAAAGTGCCTTTAAGGCTCCAACTTATTAACGAGCTCATCTTTATCTTCAAGGGCAGAGTCCAAATGTGCCAGCTACTTCCCTCTTTCCCAAAAGGGAGAGAATGATGAAAAAATGGGTGTAATACTTTTGTAATTTCAAAGTTATCAGAAGAGGCTTCCATTTTCAAGCAAAGATTAAAGCAGGAGCGGAACAGAGGCTAGATTATTAAATACAACTCTGAACATGGAGGCTATGACAGGATGACTAACAGTAGGACATTTTAAGTTAATGGTCATTACTCAACCCTTATCCAAACTCATGCTGTTAGAAGAGCAAGCAGTTTCCATCACTGATTACACGGGGCATGGACCTTGATCTTGCAAAACTGTTTATACGGATGCCTCCGTGCAACTCAAGGATGATGGGATCAGTGCCAGGGTGTTACAGCAGACAGGGAAAAAGGAGGGCTTTTGCCTAAAAGTGACCAGCACAGGGGTTGTAAGCATTACCACTGGGACAGAAACCTGAAAGCGGAGCTATGGTAGCACTTCATGTTTCAGGGTGTCAACTGCCTCCAGGTAAGGCTTGTAAGTTGGAAAAACACATCAAGAACTGCAGACAACAGAGGGATGTTGTTCAGCATCTACCAGCCAGGAAAAGAAAACAGGACACCCTTATTCCTACAGCTACTAAGAGCCTTTCTGAGCAGCGCTTGGCAAAGTCTCTGGAAGTTGCTGCTCAAAACCAGCTAAAAAACATTTCCTGAAGTCTTTTTTTAAAAAAAAAAGTTTTAATTTAGACAGCTTTCAGAGAAGATTGCATCAACAAATGCAGATTCAAGGTCAAACTCACCTAAGGGTTTTAGATTAACCAAATTCAATAAAACAACTGTGGCAGACCACTGTCATGTACTGCGCATCTCTGCAGTTGTCATTGCAAAGGAACAGCTTGCTTGCAATCTTCAGTTGAGCGCCCTTTTGGGCAAATTACCTGGAAAACATATTCATAGAGGCCTGATATGAAGTTGTCACATTTGCTAGAGCCCCATGCAGCCCAGACAGTCCTGAGAAGAAAAGCGGTAGGTGGTTTATTTTCTCTTTTGCAGAAAAAACTAGCATTTGTTCATGGATGGGACTAGCAGGATCTCAAATTGCATTTGCATTAATTTTAAAGGAGGAAGAAAAGTTAAGGAGAAGAGTGGCAGTGGCAACTAGTTAAAGCAGTAAAGAAGCAAAAGGAACAGGAAACCTGAGCCATCCCTAGCCCACAGCCTGCCCTGGCAACTGCCAGCTTTAGGAAGTCCTTAAAACAGACTATGACCATGTTCCAGTCAGTGTGTTAAAGAACATGCAAGAAAGCTCTTACGACTTCTTCTGACCTAGCTTATTCCTCTGCTCAGCAGCATTTTTGCTTACCCTAGCTGTTCTCCTAGCAGAGCACTGGGCAAAATCCTCGCCCCATGGGAGTCAACACGAGCATTGCCATTAAACAAGCAGGGTCAGAATTTCACCCGTGCACACGGAGGTCACTACACAGTCCATCTGACATACTAAATGCGGTCATGAACAAGGCCTGCTATGATCTTTGGACACTGTGGGTTTAGTCAGCCTTCAGGGCATGCTGAAAAGCTCACCTGTGGCCCTCTGCTTTTAAAGAGGATGTCACACACGCAGGTGGCTGAAAATGCTTTGGGAAGGTTTAGGTTAAGTTATCATAGGATGCATTGATTCAATTTTGGAGAAACGAAGAGTCTGCCACTGATTCATAAACTTGTAAGAGACACAAAATGCACCACTGAACCATGATATCCTGTTAGAGAGCAGTAAAAGTCCAGGCAGAAGTGTTTCCCAGTAACAAAAGCCTCAAGTTCGAGAATGTTTGTGTCAGGAGTACAAGCTGACTTGGTCCCTCCTCCTCTCCCGTTCGTAAATGGTGTTGCCAGCACAGACAGCAGCATTTTGCTTCTGGAGATTTCTTTCAAGAATTAATATCCATCCCTCCTCACAGGTGCTTGTTGCTCATTTTTATGAACCCAGAGTTCCACATCAAGGTTTTAATGCCACAAAAATAAAGTATGATTAGAAACAGATTTGCTTAGAAGAGCAAATACCACATTTGTGTTTTCCAAGGGCCATTATTTACATTTCATTCTTTGGAATACAAATAATTTCATTACTGAAAACATATAGGGTCTGCTAAACATTTGTACTCACAATGATATAGTGGACATTGATTAGTGCCCACTAATATTGTCCATACCTTTTCCCCATTTCTTTTCAAATTTACAGTTGAACATATTTCTGAAATCATTCCACAAATAGCTACGTAAACCCAATGGTCTTAATCTGAGCAGATCTAACTGCTTTGCTCCAAACGCTACACCCACTAACGGCTTAAGAAAGGCAAGCAATGTGAGTCATCAAGCTCGCTCCCAAAAAAAAAAGGAGCACGCTAGTAAAAAGGACTCTTTATAATGAAAAGGGAATTCCTGAAGAACGCAAGGACAAGCCTGCGTGCTATTTCGGAGTAACCCCTCACCTGTGCAGCATTCCAGAGCCAAGCCGCAAGCCAGCAGGTATCTAAAGGCTGGCTCCATCAGCCAGGGATACTCACTGCACCGAGGACCGCTCCACTGTGTGCTCTAGATGGCGAAAACATGGAGAACTGGTTCAGACCTATTTAGATAGCCAGACCCGCTGATCTCTGTACCTTCATGAATCTGGCTCTAAATTAACACTTAATGTCAACCCGACGTGTGAAGAAGGCAGTAACTCAAGATCCTTATGTTCTTCTGAAGTACAGCTCTTTATTTTGTCTAGGCACAGCTATGAACTGCTATGTAATCTGATTAGACATCAGCAATATTCAATGAGAGGAAAGGATAATACACTTACAGCAAATGGCCTGGAACACCAAGTGCAATTCCACTGCACGCTCGGCAGAACACGCACTGCTTATTTTGAACCGGCAACTTCTACAGAGACTGTGAAAAGCCTACAGGTATCTCTCCTCTTTGCGTTCAGCTATCGGCCTTGCAAACACCTCTGGCCCCAAAAGTAAAAAGCTCCTTAACTCAGGTCTCCTAACCACCTGTGCTGCTGATCCCAATCCAGCAAGGATTTCAGCTACGACCAAATGGCTGCTGCCTCCAAAGCACAAAATCAAGCACTACCAGGACAAGCAGGTGCAAAAAGCAGAAGATTTTTTTTTTTTTTTTAATCGAAGTCAGCAGATCTAACTGAAACCCCACAGCAAGCAGATCTGCAGAATAAGGCAGTGCTATTTTTACATGCTGTCACTCCTTCCAACAGAGCACACTTCCTTAGTGAACGGAGGGAAAGATCACGGAGGGACAAAGGGAGGTAAAAATCATTTAAACTACCTTAAGAAATTATCAGTTCAAGAAATTTTAGAGGAAGTCCATTATGTTTCAGTTAGTTATACAGAGATACAGCGTCATCAACCCATCAAAAGACTCAACACACACCTAAGCGTTGAGCACAGCATCTTGGTCCCTGGGTGCAAGGGGAAGCTCTGGCCCTGCCCCAGGTATTCAGGGACGTGGTTCCCTCTTGCTGGGGCAACCTCGTGCCTTCGCTCAGCGTTAATGATCTCTAACTGCAACTGGCATATATGGGGGGGATGCTGGTGGTGATGCTACAAAAGGCAGTAAATCCTCTTTCTGGTACTTTCTCAAGGCAGCTGCTCTGTGTGCTCCAAAGGCCATTGAAAATCATCTCAAATATGTATTGAAATATCCATGGCTCAACCTCATCCCCCCTGATTTAGTGCGCCTTCAAACTCATTTCAACTTGGCCTGGTAGGAGCCTGGAGATCAACAACACACCTCCTTTGCAGCCTTCTCCTCTAAAACTCAGGAGACTCGTCAGCAGACACAAGGAGAACCTGCACACCTCTTATTGAGTGGCAGATAATGGAAGGGTAACAAGTATCCAGGGCACTAGTGTTTACAGTTATCCAGATTGCCCCAAAGCTCATTTTGCCTGGTGCTATATATAAAGACAGTTGTGCTGTTCATCGCGTCAGCTCTCAAAACAGTTAACCAGTTTTGTCCTTACTGATAGGCTTTGTTTTTTGTTTTTTTGGCAGCATCCCACTTATTTTCAACTTCAGCTTCCTCAGCCTTACTGCAATGTAATGAATTTTCACAAAAGCAAAGGAGAATGTCACCGCATGGGTTTGACACCAGCTGGCTGTTTAAGCCTGCAGTACGAAGGAATTTGATACACAACACTGAACTCGGCTTTAAAAAAAAAAAAGTAATATCCCACCTGTTACAGCAAGTGAAATGAGGACAGTCGTGTCCAAGCAGAGAAACCAGAGATCTTTGCACTTTTGGTCACAAACTCAATAAACAGGTGCTCAGAAAGACACAGCAAACTCTGAATTCAAACTTCTGAATTTACAAAAGGTACCGGCATTTTCTCCTTTACTTGTAAGGAGCAAGTGAAGCAAAGCTTCACACACGAACAAGGCTGCATGCAGATCAGGTGAGACAGCTTACAAGCACAGGACCGTGCTCCCCAGATCTTTGGCTGCTTTGAACGCACAGATTCACATGCTCTGCAGGCAAACTCCTGTTTATCCCACAAATCCTTCCAAACAGTCTACGCTGTCAGGCTGCATTTAAAGTGTGCCTGCTTAAACCATGAAGAGTGCAGCAGGAGAAAAGCTTAAAGAGTTCTTTGATTCACAAAAAGAAAAAAGCACATCTTGTAGAAAAGATCAAATGAAGCTGCAGAGGTGTATGGCACTACAGACACGGCATATAGCAAGACACTTCGCAGTGCTGATTGGCACACAAACACCAAGGACGTGCTTATCGCTTTCTGTGAGGACAGAGCAACTGGATTTCTTCTTCCAAACAAGCTCCGTTGGACTGTAGCGAACACATCTGTGACCACTGGAACAACAGACGCACGTAATTGTGCTGTACTTGCCCGCTGCGATGCACACACATGCAATGCACACCAGGTTTCTAAGACCTGTGCAAGGAGGCTAAGTTTTAAAATATCACTCAGTCACCCTTAGTAAGAACAACTGCAAGAAGCTTCAGGAAACCAGGATCTGAAACAATGAAAAAGACTAGAAACCAAAAGACAGAAGGAAAACAAAGATGAATTAAAAACAGGGCTTTGCAAATCCTGAAATTTAAGCCTTGGCCGGGGAGCAGAAGCTATCCTGTGCCCACAGAAGCTGCTTTACAGCACTGCTTCTCCATCATTTTAGCCATTCCCTCACTGCAGTACAGAACACCTTTTGTATCTCCTCCGTTGAACAGCCTCTAGGAGAGGAACAGGAGGGGATTCACACCTTACACTCCATACAGGACAAACCTTCAGAGTACTACTACCATTCTAGCCAAGTTCTACTCATCTTACAGTCCTTAACCATCAAACCAACTGGGGCTGGGCAGTTTTAAATAAGGCTGCCATCCACATACAGAGTGCTGCTAAGGCTTTCGTAGCAATAGCACGCAAAACTATGTTAATACTCTTCTTAGCAGATGCCCCTCCTTCCACTGTAAGGAAGCCCATGTGCCTGTACTGTTCCCTTCAAATACTGGTGTAACGTCCTTCCTTTCAGCATCTCATGCAAAAGAGAGACACAAAACAACTCAGGCTAGAGGGGACCTTGGGAGGCCGAGTGGTCTGCTTCCCCACTAAAAGCGGGGTCAACTTTGATGGGGTTCCTGGGGGCCTGTCCAGTCCAGCTTTGAGTGTCTCTAGGGGTAGAGATTCCTTGGCTCCTCTTCCAGTTGCTGACTAGAACCACTGTGAAAATCGTTTTGCTTACCTAAAATCCAGAGTCCATTGTCCCAGCAGTTCAAACCCGCAGTTTTCCAAGCATCTCTTGGGAGGCTGTGCTCCCCTGACACTGCTTCGTCAACATAACACAGTAAATACATGTGGAAAGTGTTTACTGGTTTTATCCAAGTAAAAGCTTTGATGCCAAAGGAATTAAAACATCCACCTTATGCACACAAAACAGCATTGTCACAACCCAGTCTGGGAAAAAATGACATCTATGGTATTTTCAAAATGACACAAACCCAATTAAAGTTCACCTACAAAAAGCAGCCAGCCCAAGCACTAACTTGTTCAAATGCATCCATGTACATTTACTTTTGTTGCATTTCTTAGGGTTTCTCAAAAAACAAATTCACAGTACTTTACGGTTAAGCTGATTTTAGTACAGAAACATTCATCTGGTCATTTGATGTCTCTGATAATGCAGGAAATCTATCTAAACCTCACAGCTCCTCACATGCTCTGATGCTCCCTTGTTCTTCTAACAGACCTCATCAACCTGCACCTACAATACACAGTTGGCTGTGACCTATTGCTATTAATTTATCTATTAAAGACAAAAGGAAGTGTCAAAGTTGGATGGAGGATTTCTGACCTAAGCTTTAAGCACTGTAATGCACAGGACTAGCATATAAATTACAAGTTTAGAGGAAAGTGCTCAGAAAGGGTCACCTCCTATTTAGAATTTATTAACTACTCCCCCCAGAGACCACCTTGATTTAGTACCATGTAACCCATATTCCCACATTTCACAGTGATACTGTTACACAAAAGGTTTTTCTTCCTTCCATCCTGCTCAGCCATGTGAAGCAGGAACGATCAATTCACCCAGCTCTTCTCCCAAAGACGGTCAACTTGAGGGACAGGTCACTCAGAAATTACACACACAAAAATATGCACACAGTTACAGAGAGTTTGAAGAAACCCATGTTTGTAACATTGTGCTGGACATGCTGGGGAAGAAAAGCCTTGGATCACTCAACAGAAAGTCATCTTGCCGTGTGGTCTCAAAACCAGTTTGTAACACACAGGGCCAACAGAGATGACGAGATTTTATTTTGCTAAGCAAAGGGAGAGCCCCTGGGTTTTGGAAGCTAGAAGACTTGGGCTCTAGTCCCAAATCCCCAAGTGTAAGCTTGACTCAAATCCATCTGCTGCTCACCAGCGTGTTCAGCTCTGTCCTAGAGTGAAAGGCAGAAATCTTGGAAGACAGTGAAAAATACAGTCTGCAGAATAAGGATGCAGCTGCTCTGAAAAGGTGTGCAGGAAAGAGGCAGTTACAGAATTGCCCACCTCCCCCCGATGGGTAGTAATGCTTTAAGGCACTGATTCACAAGATGAGATTTTCAAAATAATGGTGTGTACCCTACCCCTAGTCCACAGGCAGTGCCAAGCCCAGGCTACAAAACAGCTGCGTCAAGATCACGGCAAACCAAATGCAGCAGAGAACAAAGCGTCTTGTCACCCTGCATGCATCAACGAGTGACCCCCACATGAGCTGCTCAACAGCATCCGTGTGCCTGTATTTCAGGTCTGCACTGAGAAGTAATTTATGGTTTTATTTAAGGGGAGCTTCTCGAAAGAGGGCAAAGGTGCCTCAAATTGTTTTCCCCAGAGTAAAGTGCATCTGCAGACAGTTCTTGAGGAGCAGCTACCACACGGGAGTTTAATAACACAATACCGTTCTCGTTCCTTGACATTCTCCTGGGCATTACAGGGTCAACACAGGCCATAACTTTTGCAAATTTGAAGTTGCAGTTAAAAAGAAACACGCACACTCTTTTCACATCATTTATAGACCAGACACAACTTGTTCCAGAAAGAATCAATCCATTTCTCCCACTTGTACAAATACCCATCAACCAACTTAACCATGCTAAACAGCCAAACACTTGTACTAGTAACTAGCTTTGTTACCACAACATGCCGAAGTGAAAATGAACCTTAATAATGTGATACAAACAAGATTTTAAAACATATATATTTTTAATGTGCTCATTTTTAATGTGGTCAACTTCTGCAGTTACACTTCGGTAAGTGTGACTTATCACCAGTCTTAATAGACTTCCAATGCAACAGCAGTTTCTGATTTATTTCCCCCCATCCCACATCCTCTTCAGAGTCCATTTCTATTTCAAGCATCAGTACCCAATGCTTGCAACATCTGCAGGTTGCCAAGCCAGTTTATCTATGGAAAAATGGATATGAACTACTTGCCAACAGAAGAAAATACACCCTGCGCTGAAAAGTATGGCTAGCTTGTGCTTTTTCCATCTATCTATAAATATGGCAATGCCAACTGCTAATTAAAGCAGACAGGTTCAAATGGTGTACAAGCTGTAATCACAATATGACATGTGTTAAGTCTCTAAATATATATATTAAAAAATGAGGCTAAAAAACCCTCCAACCAAAACCCTGTAAAGGGATAAGCACTCTCAGCTTTTTACACTGTATTAAGTAGAACAGAGCTGCTGATAAAGGCTACCCTGTGCAGAAAGCACAAGATACGCAGTAGGAAGCACAGAAAACAGAGACCATGAGAGCTATCGTTATGTAGTACTAAAGCCACGCTCTCCTCAGGCTCCCGAGAAGCCCTTCGGCTGCTGGAGTATCTGTCCATGACGTAAGCTGACAGTAACTGCAATGCAGCACTCGCATGGGCGCCGATTATCTCTGAATTTGTCTTCCGAGGCAGCAGCACTGCCACTCATCCTGAGCGAACTCAAGGGCATGCCTTGAACAGAAATAATTGCCACGTTTAATCTGTCCAGCTGCAATCCATTTCAGATACAACTGTTTGCAATAGGCTTTAGCCTAGATTTTGATAACAGTTTGTTTAAAGTAGGTAAAATAAATGATTCAATTAAAAAGAGAGCCCCCAAAGAACTGGTTTTTGGTACGGGAGTAAGGACGGTATAATTATGTCTTGATGTAAGCAGTACTTCTCTGGTTAAGAAAAAAATCCGTCCAAAGAAAGTGGTTAGTCTTGTTAATCTGCCATTCCCAAAAGGATCAAAAGGCCATGAAAGGCACAGGTTGCAGGTCAGACTATAATAAAACAAGAACAAGGTACCTCAGTTAGCAACCCAGAATAAACCAGCAATACATGTGGGATATATTCTATGCCGTGCATTATTTTCCTATCCGGGAGATAAGGCAAAACCCTACAGCAGCAGAGGTGGGAAGCGCTAAAAATCCTGTGGAGACTGATGAATTGTAAACATTAATAAAAACAGAATCACACTCAAGGAGCTCCAGTTTACCTACTAACAAAGCTTTACACCAGGTTTGCTAAGATGTAGGTGAGCTAGGGGCAAATGTAGGCATGAAATAATCAAAAAATGTATTGAGCTCCAAAGAGAGACACGGCGAGTTATCTGCTATGAAAACAAAATCAAACCTAACACTATTTTAAACCACTTAAGAAGGTGATTGAAAACAAAATAGGTACAAATCAGCATCAGCAATTACCCATCCAGTGTCTCCCCTGCCTTACTAAAGGCAGCTCTTACAAGTCAAGTCAGCAGCTGTGATGGGCAGGAGGAGGGAGAGGATCCTCAAGGGACATTTTTTCTACCAAGAACTGAATGTGAGAAGACTCCGCTTTAAACCTAAAGTGCATACAGAAGGTGGTACGATATGGCTTGCTTTGAAGTTTGACTGCCTTTTGCAAAAGGAAGAAAAAATAATATCAAAAGAAATGAGCTTGCAAAAAAAGGTCAAGAGATCTGTTAGCAGAAGCTATTTTCCAAGAGTGCACCACCTTCCTTCAGCCCGACCCCTGTGTGGGGCAGCCTCCAGGGAGTCACATGGACAGGGTGCTCCTTATCCGAATGTAGCTGCTGGCTACTAAAAATGCACCTTTCCTCTAAGGTTTTGTTAACAGAGTTGTGCTGGACACATTTCAAACAACTTTGACGCTACCTGGTTTTACCAGGCAATATTGTGAAACACCGACCTACCTCTAACCTGGAGAAGTCAAACCGGGGGGGGTCTACGACTGCTTGGGGCAGGATGACCACTTAGCTTAGTCATCTCTCTGCCAAGGCGCACTCCAAGCAAAAATGTACTGACGAGCAGGCAGAGACCAAAAGTAAAAGTCCCATGTAATTTGCTCATGTAAAAATATATCCCCTGTCAATTTATTCTGCCATCTGTTAGCGAGGTCAAAGGTCAATCCAAAATATAGGCAAGCCACCAGCCCTCGTGGGTGAGGCGCCCTACTTTCTGCAGCCAGCAACACACAAGTGTTTGATGGGCTCAGGATCTCAGCCAGCTTCCTTTGGCTCTCCAGCCAAAGTGACGTGGTACATTTGGAGCAAGGCTGACCAGGGACAGCTTTAGGCACAGTGCAAACCCAGGCACAAATGTAGGTCTCTGGATCTGCAGCAGGATGCTGTTATCCACCCTATTCCTTCAGAAGTTTTGGCCCCTTCTGTCTCTATGTGACTGGCATCAACATCTCCCAACAGCAGTTCTGTAGCCCTGGAAAAGGCCACTAGCACATCCAAGAATCCCTCCTAAAATAAGAAGAAGGACTAGAGATGAGCACACCAGAAAGATGGGCCTAAGGACAGAAATCAACATAGAGCATCTCCCAACACCTCACCAGATGTCAGACCAAGATCCATCCTCCCTCAGATCACAAAATAGCTGTCGGTAGCCCAGACCTCTCTTGTAGACAAAAGTGTTGCTCAGCTTCACATGCTTGTTGGCCACCAAGATACGAGAACTTGGCAGCTGATAGGAAACACGTTGTTCCAGCACTGTGCCCTCTCTGACCCATTCCAAAAGTAAGGAAATGGTCAAGCTCAAAATATGCCAGTGTTCTATCAATTTAGTACAGCCAATACTTCCGAAAGGAAAAACTTCCAGGCTTAAGTCACACACAGTCTTTAACGCAGCCTCTCAAACACGCCAATTAATTTATAGCAGGATATGCTTCCTGCCATAAAACATCCATATGCAGAAAATATTACAAACTTCCCTCAAAATCTATATTTAAATTGGCATGGTAATGCACTGCTGATATCGCTGCTGATATTCACTGCTCATCACTGACTTTTTAAGGGAGCTAGAGGTTTAGAACCTTTAGCCCTGGTTTCTGGTGACTCATGGCAGTGAATGGGATGCGATCTAAGCAGAGTGAATCATCAAGAAGAGCTATTTAAACTAAGTCCAGCATTTTGATAAGAAAAGTGTATCACCTTCGTCAACCTGGAAGGCTCTTTTACAACAGAGAGCATGGGAGGATCCACCAGGCAAAGAGCCAAGTTCTCTGTCTACAAAACCTTCCTGACGATTGCTTCGGTGACCACAGGGACAGGAATGATAGTCTTGTCCAAGTAACACAGTTCCCCTGCTCACCCGCATGGTGAAGTTAACTGCAGAAAGAAACAGTCTGTTCTTTTCTCAGCCAACACAGAAAAACCAGAGGTCTATAGCCTCTTTAGGCAGAACTAGGAAAACTCTGTTTCCTGTAAGATGCTCTTGACCCAGTGAACAATAAAGCAATATTAAATCCAAAATACTGAACACATCTGGCTGTGGGAACAGGGACCTGAGCTCCAGTTTTACTCCTGAAATTCCCTGTGATGAACAAGAATGAACCCCCCCAAATATCTGTGATTCAAATTTTAGGATAACTTGATTCTCCACTGAAGACCAATGCCATACTGGTGGTGTTTTGGGGAAATGTGGGCAAAGCTAAGGCAACATTTTTTCAGCATGGCCTCTCTCATAAATGAATGCATCGAGGTCCACAGCGTGAGCCTGAAAGACAAGCGTGCTGAGCCTCATCTTCAGGATACGGACCTCCAAAGAGCATCTTCTTGATTTCCCCTAGTAACTTCAGCCATAACACCCGGGAGAGGGGAGGGGGAGGCAATACTATTACAATTTCTATGACTATGACCTTTAAATGTTTAACTAGCAATCTATTCTTTGCAGTCAAGATAAAGCAGCAGGTGATTAGCTTCACTATGAGTCACTATGCCACTGTAGTGCAATAATTTAACTGGACACTTTAACAGCCTTCAATTTGGTTCAGGATCTGCTTACTAGAGCCACAGTCCCCTCGCTACAGTTTTGTTTTGCCTCGCAAGCTAAGCAGGGTCAGTCCAGGTCAGTGCTGGATTGAAGGAGAGGTCTTGCAGAAAATCCCAGATGCTCCAAGAAATGGGGCTGATGTTTCCAGAGGCGGCACTGTGAATAAGAACTCTGGGAGAAGGTCTGGAGCTTGTGCCTGGATACAAGCTGCAAACTTTCAGTGAGCTACAACCAAGACCCTGACTTCTCCTACTCGCTGATCTCAAGATACACGTATTTCACTTGCTCAGGCTATCCTCCAGCTAAATCGGACACACTCTTCTTCATCTTCTGTTGTAGCTGCTGCGAATAGACTCTTAAGGGGCTGTCTCACATCTCCAGAAATGGCTTCAATGTGGTAATTCAGATTTTTTGAGTAATTCAAGTAATTCTTCAATGTGAACACCTACCTACGTTCACCTTCTGCCTGATCCATTTCTCAGCTGGTGTTACGGTATCAGGAAATTGCTGGAGCAGCTGAATAAAGTTTCCCATGTAATATGTAACACACAACTTCATCATCATTCAACTACACCTGGATTTTAGAAGTTATACAGGAAAGTATCTGCAAGCTTGAACAGCGTTCTTGACAGCCGAGGCTCTTCCCCCTCCTCCAGAGTAATGTCTTTTTCCCCAACAGCTTGATAAGCAATTCTGAAAAGGAAAAACATATCTCCCTCCTCCCTGTAGCTGAATCAGCAATGGCAACAGCAAACTCCCAGAGCATGCATGTACCCTGCTGACCTCTGGACCTCTAAAACTGTTTCACTTTCCTTCAGCACTTGAGTTCTCCAATCCCAGGCATAGGCATGATGTACTCGAGTTGCAGTCGTGCTCACAGGACCAGCCTCTGATTTCTGCTCCCAGTCCAGAGGGTTACCAAAACACAAAGGTAAATTAGCGGGAAGCGTAAATGTTCTTTCCATCAGCCCATGGCCAAATACGCTTACTGAGAATCAAACTACACACAATACCTCCTGTTCTAAGCCTGTACCATGGGGCACACAGATTAAGTTTAAGAATTTACTTTTGTAAGTTTTAGCTTAAAAATTACCTTTGGTCACCCTTTCCTGACCATTTCATAAAGCTTAGGAGTCTGTTACTGGCTGCAAGCTAATAGATAAGTGCTTTAGCTCAGACAACATCTGCTCATGGGTTTTGATCCAGAGATCCTGGATTCAAACTCCACTGATGTGGTCCCTCCATTAGGGTTGTACAGTCGTAACAATTAACAAAAAACAAATGACAAGTTTCCACAGAGAGCAATGAAACATTTTTGTTCTACAGCAGGTAGTTCAATCAAAGCCTTTTATTAAATATTCTTCCACTTCTTAAATCAAGTGTTCTGCACTATGGAAAGGGTTACTTTTATCTCATACCTACCCTGGTCATATTTATAAGGCCACATTTAGTATGATATGTGTTTTTAATCCAGGATTAGACTCACCAAGAGTCTTATCAACACATCCATCAGGGGTTTGCAAGGAAAATATTTGTACTGTAAGCTCCAACATGTATGCATATAGCTTCATTAACATAAACACATTAATTCCAGTAAAAACTGCATTTTCATTAGGTGTTGCACTGCTATTCACGGAAGTGTTAAAGCAGGGTTACTGCTTAATGGGTCTAATATCACCATGACATGGGGAAGCCCTAATGAGAGCTTTGCAACACTGTATTGCAAAAGGGCTCCAGGACCAGGTACAGTGGAAAGATCTATGTCTAAGACATCTGTACCCACATGAATGGGAGATGTTTAGTTTTACAGGGTAAAAAAACTAAAACTGTGGCCTCGTAATAGAAAGTGAATCAAGACAGAATAAATTCATCTTACGCAGCAAGAAGATAAGATGGCAAAAAATAAAAGCAGGTAAAGAGTAAAGTCATGTATCAACCTCATGACTAAAAAGCAAGAAAGATGCAATCTATTTGGCTTCCACTTAAGTCCAAAAATCTCGTATTTCTTTCTAAGAAGGCCTTAAACTAAGACTCTTATCTGCCATTATAATCTTGTACTTTGGTTCACACAGTAACAGTAAAGGCGCAGCACATAGGCACCATGACCTCTTTCTGTTTCCAACTCTTCTAAAATCACTTTCAATGCTTCAAACTCTCAGCACTCCTACAAGAAAAGCCTGGTGAGTCACCACAAGCAACCGAAATGCCCAAACACCTGTGACCTGTGCAGTGCTGGGAAGCTCTTCTACCTACAAGATTTCATCTCCCTAACACACACCAGCCAATTTTCAGATGGCATTAATGCCTTCAAAACTTGAACTGGTGACTTCTGGAGCTTTCTGCCGAAATGAGGTACGCCACAGGCGTCACAAGTGGAGATTACAGGGGGAAAAGTCAGAAGAAACAGTTTAATGGCTGGGCTCAGAGAGGCCATAAACCTTTCCTTTTTAAAAGCAATGCAATCTCCGCACTGCACCCCATGTCCCAGGAGCGTGGGAGCAGATACGTCCCTGGCACGGCAGTCTGGGCTCCGTACACTGTAACTCAAGCAGCTCTTGCCCCCGGCAGGCAAGACATAAAAAACACGGTCAGCCTGAGAAAAGACACAGGTTGTGCTCTTGTATGCTCAGCACATGGGAGATAGTCCTTTCCTTCAAGGAGCGCAAGTGACTGACATTTGGTCAATTAGTTCTCTATTAACATGCAGCTGGGGACCTGGTAACAAGAACATTTTTTTTTTTTCTTCCTGATTTGATAGGAGAGACATCGAAACATGTTTTAATCTGCAACACAGACTGATAAAACCAGCTGCCCAACAGACAGTCTCTTTCACGAAGGCATAATTCTCCTTGGAGAGCTCGAGAGCAGCTTTACTGCCTGCCGGATAAGTCATGTTTACAGCAGATCCTCAGAGCTGCTCAGCCTCCTGGATGGATTTAGAAATCAGACCAGAGGGTAGATTTGCAGAGCAGTAATTAGCACAGGAGACGATGGAGAAGCAATGGAGAAAAGTAATTTAGTCTGTGTCAACATAAGGTCAAGGTCCAGGGGGCTTGTCCGAACTTATGGGCAGCTCATGGGGCAAAAAGCAGGGAAGGATGAAACGAGGGGGATCTGCACTCTGAAAACCCAACTACTCCCCACAGACCAGCTTGAGCAGCCTTAATCAGTTTTGCAATGCTTCCTTCTTCCCATTTCAGGGCTTTTTTTATTTTGTGTTAATAAAAAAGGCAGGTAGTGGGCACCCCTGACAGGCAGCACCGCCGTGTTGCCACAGTGACTGTAACAGTACGCGGTCTGTTGGCAGGCAGAGTATTTCCCCGCTACTGCCTTTCTGCTAATGAGTCAGCAAGTGCCTTAACTTAAATAACACGCCACCAGCTCAATCAGGCTTGTTACTGTGCAATTGCACCCCAGTACAGAGCAGATGGGAGAGCTCCTGTTGTACCAGCTTGATTCAACCCCGCTACCCTCTAAAGCCACTTCCAGAAAAAGCCAACGTGGGTAACTCCAGCCACCATTTGCGCAGAGCTCAGCATCACCGTTTCCATCTCGGATGGACTACATCAGCATTGAAACAAAATAAAGAAATCATTAGACAAAGACAAAAAGATATAAATATGAGATACAAATATAGGTAGACTTGCTTAAAAACAAAACTTGGGTCAGAGGAAGGCCAGGAACCATCAGGCAGTGCAGCTCCTTCTGGGTTCTCCAGATCCAAAACAGAGCCACAGCACCAAAACTCACGCATTCCCTCTTATGTGCAGAGAGACTAGAGAATTTGTCAAATCAGTGTCTGTAGGGCTGGTTAATTTGTGCTTCTCTTCACCCCCAGGAACTAAGCATCTTCTTTTTTTAAGTCAATAAGAACC
This sequence comes from Balaeniceps rex, assembly GCA_013401315.1. Lineage (NCBI taxonomy): Eukaryota > Metazoa > Chordata > Aves > Pelecaniformes > Balaenicipitidae > Balaeniceps > Balaeniceps rex. The sequence goes on from VYZW01022095.1 coordinate 90,330, forward strand.
TATTGTTGGCATTCCAGCTACAGACAGAAAGCAGTACCAATAGTGTCAATACCAACACATACTCCTCAAACTACTACTCCTGGAATTAAATTTGAGAACGCAAGTCCCAGAGTACACACAATAATTGCACACTCAAGAGCACAGAAACTAGCAAAAAGATTCATTAGCCTTACGTAAATAGACAGCTCATATATGTAGAACAACATATACAGATCCCCAGAAGAGCTAAATACAGAGTCACAGACAGATCAACTAAGAGGTGGACAGGTCTTCTTGACATGAGTATTTATTGACTTTCTGAAAATGGCAAATGTGCATTAATTCAGGAAGTAAAAAGCGGTTCAATAAGATAAATAACAACACAAGTAAAAGGAGGAGAGCAGACCCAGCCCTTTCCAACTTCCAACCTGCCCCTGCCCTCTCTCCCATTTTCTAGGGCATTTCCCACACCCATCTGCACCTGGTCGAGACAAGCTACTGCAAATCTGACCCAGGAGACAGTCTGTCTACCGCTCCCATTTAATGGAGGCACAGCAATTCCTGAAAAAAGCAGGGCTAAGAATAAATCCCAGTGGCCAGAATAAGTACGTGAACTAAGTACAAGGCACACGTAAGAAGATTTATTAGGTCTCACGCTGTAACGGCACCGTGAATCATAATGATGCCCTACTTGCTATCCACATGCGCCTTTAAGTCAATGATAAAAGTTCACTTGGCACAGAAACATACCATGCAGGGTTTCACCTGCAGTGTTTTACTTTTAGCCCTTCCCAGTTAGCTTGTGTTAACCCAAAAATTAGCTACTTTGGTGGAAAATGATGGAGCAGTCCTGCAGTGTCTCCAAGCTGGTGAGCACATGGGGTTGACAAGCAACTCGCCAGGCTGGGACTGCCCCACTATGTCCAGCAAGTTCAGGATACACATTAGACACACCAGTGAGTCAGTGATCACAGGAATGCTAACAGAAGGCAATCTTATCTCCAACAACTCCTTTTTATTAGGAATTTGTGGTCTGAACCCTCAAAAACTAAGGCAAGCATTACAGGAATTGGTGTTGGCGTTGCTGTTGGAGCCAGCCTGCAAACACTGCTGGACAAGGTGCATTGGAGGGGAAGATAGGCTGTTCCAGTGAGTCCTGTTTGCAGGTGTAACAAAAGGGCCAGCAAAGGTCCCCATAGAGATGACGCAGGGGCAGGACTGTTACTACCAGTGGTAAATGGCCAAAGGAAACTACAAGGAGCAACAGGATGAAGGGAGGGGGGAAGGAAGAGTGCCTGCAGAGCATAAAGCCACTGATGGTATGTATGGTTTTTCCTCCCGTTTTCCACACAAAATGGCTACACAATCTGCCATCACGACCAGACTCCTCTGCGCGGCAGGTTTGTCATCTCTCCTCTTGAGGCTATAGAAGACTTTGCAATAGATTCTCATAACTTACACCGCAGAGCGCATACAAGCCCCCTGATGCTAGGCATATTGAGAGGCTGCCCCTTAAAAACAGTACTGGTGACAGTGACCTTCTAGGAAGTCACATACCACCGCTCCACAGCCTTTTGCACAACCCGGCTTTCAAGACTAAACACAGGCAGTAGCACAAGCTTGTTTGCTGTGCTCCACAAGCCTCTGTCTTGCTCTTGTTGGAAGCAACACCACTACATCATTTGATCCAAAGGGATATCCGTGCCTTCAGTTCACAAGCAGACACTTCCATTAAATGCTAACTTTGGTACTCGTTTCTCTGCAGGAAGCATCTCTCCAGTGGGAAGAAGATGGTAACCAAATTTATTTGCACAAGTCTATGAAGAGCTTCAAAGGTGGAGCAATATTCAGTCACTACCAGTGTGTTCCCAGTTAAACACCAAAGTACAGCTAAGGACCCTGCAGCCACACGTTATCTCCTAAATCACTAATTTCCTGGTAAATCAATGGCTAAACAGACTGGTTGCTAATGTGTATAAAGAAAACAAAAGATAGCGAAGACATAACTGTCCTTTCCCATCCAAATACATCTCATATTTGCTGGTCCCACATTCCAATTGTTGGAAGTCATCTGGGATCACTGTGGGGGGAGGGTGTGGAAATATTAGTTCTGAGGTCTACATATTTTTTCCATGATGACAAGGGTCCCTCCACGGCTGGTTCAGACACGAACCACGGGAGGCGAGGAACATCCCGGCTAATGCCCAGGGATCTGTTCACATGCACTGCACGTTCCTTAGTACATTTGCCTACAGTGTCTCTTATTTCACAACAGGTCTTCCTATTCGTACAAACCTCATTCAACCTTCGTTTGCCAAAGACAAACAAAACTGAACAGAACACCAGAGTGCTCCCAACCAGCTACAGCACAGCTTTGCCTTTATTTCTCTTATTGTAGAAGAGACATAAGGTGAGCAGCTCACTGAGTGGTCAGGGAAAAATAGTCATCCCCTCTGGCAGGCAGGGCAGGCTGCAGGTCTTGGAGGGACCATTTCAGCTGGAAATGTCCAGATGCTGAACAAGGAAACAGGCCGGAGAGCGAGAGGCTGGAAGGCAGCAAGGGGGCTTCGCAACAGCCCTGTGTGGCCTGAGAGCACCAGGGTTCACAACTGAAAGCATCTCTTCTGTGGATTCAGGATTATTGATTATCCTCTCCTAATCTCATGATTGAGTGCCCGGGGGGAAAAAAAAAAGTTTTATATTATATACAGATAGATAGCTATTTAAAATCATTAACAGAGATTTATATCTCTGAGCTAGTCTTCCGTTCTCTGGGGAAACCAGACAGCTGCATAGTAAGAGACTGAAAGCTACAATAAAATGAAGAAATGCACTTCAATAAATCATTAAGCTAAAGCTCATAATGTTTATCTGCAATGTCATGTCCCCACAATCTACAAAAGCAGATGTGTAACTTTTTGTTTTTATTGACTATCAAACTGTCATGTAGCTATCACAGAAGATTGAAACTTCTTTTTAAAAGCATTGAGCATCAGGGATTGCAGTTTCTTTTCATGGAAGGCATACTTGCATGCCAATCCACATCATGCAAGAGGAACTGGAGATAAAACATATGGAAACAAACCCTTGCAGAAGAGGCTGTTCACCTTCTGCAAATGTCCTGACAGCTAGATTTGCCCAAAACTTCATTAACAAAGCAGCTCTGTGGGATCAATTTTACCAGCTCTGCTCCATCCACCCTCATTTATTATTCTTCCAGTACACCATATCCCTACATTTCCAAGTGGAAATACAACATACATACATACAACGTGGCACAGGCAGCACCTGTGCTGGTTCAAGGCCCCCCAGCAATGAAGGCCAAGTGCTGTGTGGCCATGGCACTTCTGCCCAGGGGAGGCAGTAGCGGAGGGGAGCTCAGGCAGAAAGGCTGGAAGAAAGCAGACCCGTGTCAAGAGCAGAAGGAGGTTTCAGGGTCAGCAGTAGCTTTCCTACACCCTCCCTTGCAAGCAGCACTGCTCCTCCCGCAGCCAGCCCTGCTCTCCCTCCCAAGCCTTGGAATTGCTGGGGAGATTGGAAGTGCCAGGGCAGCCACCACAGGGATAAGCTGATGGTGGACGCAGATAGCTGTGTCCCCAGCGTCATCCCCAAGAGGCTGGAGCAGGTGGCGTAGAGAGGGGCAGCTGCAGCCCAACGAGGCACTTTGCCATTTCCCCAAGATACAGCAGTGACAAAGAAAGGGGGCAGCCAGTGTTGCATCACGAGCAATGTGCTTGCACGACCTCTCTGTTGAAAGCTCAGAGCTCTCCCCACTTCAGGTAGCTCCATAAACACCACTGACATTTTCCAGCCTCGCACTGTAACACACTGTGGACACAGACACTTCACCTCTTTCTCTGGAGTTCTACGGCAGCCACCAGCACAGAAGGAGGAGAAATCAGCCTTACAGGTATTTCAGGGATCCAAATATTGTTTTGAAACCTTGTTTCCTTTTTTTACAAGAAGAATAGAGCAGGAAAGCTCTCTGCTCCCTCAGGCTCGACATTCAAAAATTAGCATTTGTTTGTTTTACAGAACAGGACTTGCTCTATCCAATTTAGACCCAATCTGTTAATCTACAAACAAAAGCAAATAAATACTGAAATTATGACTACACGGGATTTCAAGAGGCCTACACCTTACTGTGTTTTTTTGAGGTATTACAAATGGAGTCTTGCATTTATTCTACTGTATTTCCTGCTGGCATGAATGCAAAATTCGAAGCTGCTGTGCTGCTTTTGTCTGCTGCTGCTGATGCAAAGCGTAACTACGTGTTCAATCCAGCCTGGGAGGGCTGCTCTTTAAAAGCTAATTTGAAGCATGATTTCCAAAATCCTGGCCATACGAATCCGCAAGCAAATCTCTCTACTGTTCTATGCAAGCCCTCAAATTACTGCTATGCTCAAATCCTTGAAGTCCACCAAATTAACAAACTGTAGCCCACATGACTAAGGTTCACAGAAGTTCAACCCCAGCTATGTAAGAGACAGAATTGGTGTGTTTGCCTTTAAAAAAACCCACCAAGTTAAATACTAGGGTCAGCAAACATGCTGTGCAATATTTAACAAGAAAAAGCTGGGACCTTAACAGGATTTGCAGCCTAAAACTGCTCCTGAAGGCAACAAACATGACATGATCATTCTGACAGCTGTGACAAATTAGGTTTCATTTGCCTGAGAGCCAGCCATGTTCATTTAACTGCAATTACTGGCATGTCATGATCCCCACACCAGAGAACGCACCCAGCCATCCATCCAGCCAGTGAAACAAAGCATCTTGTACAGATCAACATGTTTAAATGGTTCTTCTGTAACAGCATCAAGTCTTCAAAACCAACCATTTGTTAATATGCACCAATAGCTTCTTCAGGTGTTTATGTGGCTCTTTTTCAATCAGTGGAACAACAAAATCTGGTTAAGATGCTTCAAACTCTGCGCCCGTTCCCTGTGTGCCTGGTTGCCAAATGCAGTACTCGCAGGAGAAGGTGATATTTAGAGGTTTACTCTGTCTGGTCTAATCCAGGAGATTTGAAAATAGTTTGTTTCATCCAGCCTGAAATATTATTTTGAAAGACTAAACATGTAAATTAACTCTTTTTTTTGTACTTGTCTTTATGCCTGAGAACATATCTGGACTTTGTGATCTTAGAGCAAAATCCCGCACACATACCTACAATTTCCTAAGAACCCTTTCCTTATCCCCTTATACTTCAGCCCCACCAAAGAAGAAAGCTTCAGTCAATTATATATGTGCCATTTCAACATATTTAGTTGGTGAGCTAATTTAAAGGAAAAAAAAAAAAAACCTCCGGGATGTGGCCATCAGCTTCCTTAAAAATTCCTAGATAACACGTCCATGGCATGTCTAATACCATTTGGTCACGCTACAGAACATCACTCATTTTTCTTCAAGAGAAACTTTCTTTATTCCCGAGCAGGACTTTACAAGCCTATGCATTCTGTAGGCAGGAATGCAGGAGCCCTCATCCATCCGTCCATCTGTCTGTTTGCTATTGAGGCACCAGCTGCCAGCAGTAGCAGGTGTTTTCTGGTTTTCTTCTCAAGAGAAAGTCCCAGGCGCTATCTCCGGTGGAATGCAAAAAAAACAGCATGGCATGTAGGGCCCGACACGGAGCCGCATTCCTCTCCGAGCAAGCAGGCAAGACGCCCTCCACCGCAGCGCCGCTAACTCAGATGCTTTCCTGGGGAGTAAGCTGCCTTTGGGTATACGCATTCAAAAAATTCAGCCAAATCATCACTCAAAAGGCAGTTTTCCCCACTTTTTTTTTGCAAGGAAAAGCTAGTTTATCAACAGCTGCAGAGCACAGCACATTTGCGCAGTGCAACATTAACTCACTCTCAGGACACCATCAGCTGAGGCTGAAGGCTCTGCCCTGGCAGTAGCTCACTTGTATTCAATGTTTCTATGCAGGGAAAATCTTCAAAAGTTATTTTCAATAACTTTTCTTTTTCTTTTCAAACTCTGCAGTGAGCCAAAATAGCTCAAATTTCTGAGAATAAGATATGCAGGAGAAAAAAAATGAAAATAGCGGGATCAAGAAAAAGAAGTGGTGAAGACAAGGAAAAACATGGAAATGGATTTTTGATAAAAAAAACCTGCAAAATAACCCGTGACCAAAGCAAACAGCCATGCAACATGCCACCAAATCTTCTGAGGAATACTTAGGAGCAATGCATCACACAACGGAACGCAAATTTCAAAACGAAATCAAGTTTGTTTCTGATCTTCAAAGGCTTATAAATGCATTAACCTTTACTCACTCTGTGTAGCCCTGCATATTTACAGTGCATTAAGCTAAACATGGGCTTAAATAACTGTAGGATTCCAGCTTAAATCATTCCTACATGGAGTCCTTCTCATCCTTTTGTACACTGGGCATTTTTAGACAGCAGCTTTCTCATGGTGGAGATGGATGACAGCACCTAACATACTCCGACTGGGAACATGATACAAGCAATAAAGCAGCCGCCCAAAACCTAGTCATATTGCCCATGTTTACAATGTAAAAAGTTATGTTTATCCTGATAAACACAGCTTTTGGAAAGGTTATTTCCCTCCTCCTCTGCAAACAGAAAAGGTTAACTTCATCTCTGCTGCGCACACGTCAAACTATCATGCAAAGGAAGGAGCCGCAAAGAGCACAGTCCTGCGTTCCTCCACAACCAAAGGACCTGTCAGAGCATCCCAGCAAAACGCCCAGAAAACCGTCCTAAAGTTATACTAACCTGCCTCAAATTCCTCTGACACAGTCTGCTTGCTTAGGAGACTTCATTTTAAAGCAAGCCTCTGAGGCATGGGTTTATGAACAAGTCCTCAGACCAGTAAATTCAGATGTAAAACCCAGCTTACTTTTTCATTTAGTGTAGTCATTAAAAGCGACATGACAGGAGAGTTCCTCTCTCTGCCTGCTTTCAGATTAACCCCACCAACACAGCTGAATCACAAAAATTTAGTTATTCAGTCATAAGTGACCGCTGCACTGCTGAGAGCTGACTCCAGCTGGTCTTCACCCTTATTCTTTGATTTTTATTTTTTTTTAAGATAGCACAGGATGCCCAGAGGGACATCAGTACTGTAACACTAAATACAGCAGCACTCAGAAGCTAAATTGCTGCCTACAAGGGGTATCAGCAAAGTTCAGAACAACCATTTAATACATAGGCAGGCAAGATGCTCAAAATGTAAGAGGTCATTTCAGCAAAGCCCAGAGATGCAGGAGCCAGAGCTCCTTTGACAGTTGCCTGGCAACGTTCCATTATCTTATATTCATTTATATTTATCTTATTTTTAATACACTTACACTTATCCCCAGGTCTCACCCTCACTTCCCAAAGTGAGTTCAGCATTTTCTGTCGTTGGGGGGGGTGTTTGTTTCCTTTCTACAAGTCTTCTGGAAACAAAGTTCTGCCGAAAAAAGCACAAAACTTGAGAGCTTTCCGAGCAGAGTTTTTGGAATGGGCCATCTGCTCCTTTCAGCCTCAGTTTTGCATCACAACGTGCATTTTGGTAGGCTGCTTCTCAACAAGTACCTCTCACGGCTGCTACCTTTCATCAGCATCCAGCCAGACACTCAGCACATTTCATGAAGAGATGGAGGTACACAGACTCTATTAGCTAAAAATATCAGTTAATGGGAAGCTACTGTAATATTAAAAGCATTTGTATGCTTAAAAAGCATTCAAGTTTATTCCCTTGTCAATAAAAACAAGGCAAACTTAAAATTCAAGAGGACCTTGATTTGCCACTGGGTTTTCCAAATTAAAGGAAAAAATGTTGAATTATTTATTTCTGGGGAGAGAAATCTCCCCCATCCCACTTCCCCACTTAAAGAAAACACAATCAGTGTCCACAGAAAACACACCCTAAAGGCCTTTGGGCATGTTTTGAAGAAGCTATTTAGAGTAAGGAACATGGGCATTCTCTATCCTTCTATTTATAATGAGGCTCCACCATCCCCAGGAGCTAATGCAGAATGAAAATAGGTCACATATCTAATTAGCACTATTGAAGCATGAAGCCCGAACATCCCTGAAATGTAACAGTTTGGTTTTTTTTTTTTTTTTAAATAACTCCAGCTTCAGTAGAATATCCCACAGTCACCTATGTGAGATGCCAGAAGCTTAAAAAAAGGGTACCATAAAGCAGGCATGTATCCAGCATCATGCTGCTTTACTACTGGGGAAGGGGAAACAGCACTTTTGACAAAATCTAATCTATTAGCTAAAAAATGAAGCAATTAGTCAAATCGGCCTAGCACAGCTTGTTCTTTTTATTATTTAAAAAAAAAACAAACAACCAACACAAAACAAAAAACCAAACCCCAAAACCAACACAACCCTCTTGACTACAAAAACAACATACAGATCCACAGGCATGGATGAAGCATATTCAAGAAGGGCAGTTGCTAAATCAGACACCCAGACAGAAATGGGTGGATTCCCACTCCTTCTCCCAGCAGATGCCCATGCGCTGTCCCACGCTTTGCCCCTTCCCCATGTTTATTAGCAACCCGGTAAGGGCTCCACAGCAAGCCCCCCACCTCACTCTACACTTGGCTCTGCTCCTCATCCACACCTCCCTCCCACATGCAGGTATCGCCATCCAAGTGTCAGACACCACCAGGCACGTCAGGCTGTCGTACACAATCGTGTTTAAATTACAGGTGTGCGCACTGGCAGAGAGCACTAATGAGCTTCTCCTCCTGCTTACCAAAGAGAAGGCATGGGGAGCTTGCATGGGTGGGTGGAGGGGAAGAGAGGCGGCAGATGACTTTTCCTCGGGTGTGTTTACAGTACGCAAAGCTCCAAAGAGGGTGCATGAGCACCCGCACGTCAGGCTGCCGTGCTTTGCTTTCCCCTCCGCTTCCGTAGCCCACTGCTTGCTCTCACCTCCCAGGGCTCGCTTTTACTCCAGGCAGGCTCAGCCTCCTGCATCAAGCACCCAAAATTTCATTTGTTTTGGGCTAGATGAATGCCAGTGAAGTTATGGACAAGCACTGCCAGAGATTACCCAGCAGCTCTGTCCACCCACCCAAAAAGACACCCAGTGAAGACTTCCACATGCAAACCCACTCTCTTTGTAAGCAGGACTCTGCGCTTCATTTCGATCAAAGTCAACAAGCCATAAATGCCATTCACCCGTGAGGGTTTGGAAGTCACTACAGCCTTCTGGAAAAAAAAAATACCATGAAAAAAAATCGGAGGGGGGAATTAATTGAGCCTGCAGCTGTCTGCTCTACATATCAAACATCACAAAGTTCATGTTGCTGCATGGGATTTTTTTTTTTTTTTTTGCACAAGAGACGAGCAGGCAAAAGATGAGCAAAAACCAGAACAAAGTGTTTACTCTGCCCATCCGTGACCACACTCTTACCCCGCAGGCGACTGTCTTTTGTGGGACTTGGCACGTGAGCACTTTGATGCGTCTCCTGCACCAATTTTGCATTTCTGTTTATTACAGTGAGAAGTTTCTTCCTTTTTTGCTTTTTGTTTAAATTCTCTCATCACAGTGAAGAATGAGGCACACAACCGCATGCAAGTGAAACCCACAGTATTTTATTTGGTTTAATCTAGTAACTCCCTTACCTTCAGAGAGAAGCAAAAATAGACACTTATGCTTTGATTATAGAGATGTGTATAAAAATTTATATCTTTTTTTAATGGTGTAACATGGCAGTTCACAAACCACCAACTCTCCCAAACTGCTCACATGTGACGGAAGTTAAAGCTAAAGCAGAGCAAACAGCGATGGATGATCCATGCCAATGACGGAGACTGGCAAAGGCTGGAGATCACTGGTCCAGCATCGCAAGTCCAGACCTCACATTATCACTGCTGGGGTAATAGTGGCCATTTTTATTGCTTGTATTGGTAGAATTTCAGTTACTTTTTTTTTTTTTTGACAACGAGGGTGATTAAGCACTGGAACAGGTTGCCCAGCGAGGCAGTGGAGGCCCCATCCCTAGAAACCTTTAAGGTCAGGTTGGACAGGGCTCTGAGCAACCTGATCTAGTTGATAATGTCCCTGCTCACTGCAGGGGGGTTGGACTAGATGACCTCTAAAGGTCCCTTCCAACCCAAAGCATTCTATGATTCTATGATTAGTACAAACACTACTTATGCCAAAAGTTCTCTTCACAATTTCTTCTGTAATTAAAACTTACTCTTCATCACTTTACTATAATACCAATATTAACAATATGGCTGTGAGGAGACTCAGCCACTAGCAATCTCTTAAGTGGTTTGGATTGTATAATGCTTGATGTGCCTGCTTTTTTTTTTCCCCCCAAGCAAATTGCCCAGCAATTGGTTAAAGTGGCTCCAGAAGTCCTGAGACTGAGTTTCCCCAAGAAGCTCAGCTTCCTCCAAAGCTCACTCTCACCAGCTCAGGCAGCTCACTCTGCATGCAGTTCTCAAAATGTGGCCTCTTGCTTAAATATCTAACTGGAAGACAACCTGTGGTGTGCTTCCCACCATGTTTGATACTGGGACCTCCAAGCTGTGAGAACTGCCTTTCAGGGGATTGAGCCCATACACCCAAACCGGCCTCCTTGCTGTCCGAATTGCACGTTTGAGGTTTCCCACCCAAGGCGATGGATGCAGCCCGTGAGGAGCCAGGAACAGTGTGTCCAGAGCCTCTATCACCAGAAAGCCCCATTTACTATGGAACAGAAATAGCAGAGGGGAGGCTTTCAGTGGAAAATGTGATGAGAATAGAAAGCAAAAGAGTAAAAGCCCTGTCAGCACATTTCATAGACAGTCTTTTTAATGAGGAGATAAACAGATAAAGCTTTCAATCCATGTATGGAGCTTTTTTTTTTTTTTAATTTGAAAAGAAGCTAACCAAGCACACGGGATTCAATAGAAAACAAAGGCTGAACAAAACATTTTCTGACAAGGCCTAAACAATCTGAAAAATGTCAATTCTAGTGCCACAGAGAAACCAAAGGTTTCCCCCACTCCCTACTCACCCTATTTATTTTCTTTAATTACCTCTTCCTTTCAGATATCTGGCTGTACAACGAAGTTAACAAGTACATACAAAAAACAATCCCCAGTTCTGTGCAGGACCCCAGCTTTGCTGCAGTAGCACTGGAATTCATAGCAAAGACTGGGAGCAAGCTATCCTTCCCTACTGGAGACAGATTCAAGCCACACAGTTTGGATCCAGACCTCCCCTGATGCCAGAGAGCTCCACCAGTGTGGCAAGACTTCGTTCTTATTACACAGTTGCCAGCTACAGTATCTGCCACCCTCTACAACCATTTGATGTGTAAAAAAGCTGTCCCGCCAGTAACAGGCTAACTGTTTTTTTCAATCTGATGCATCACATTTATATCAGGTGTGTAAATGGAAAGTCAATGTTCAAAAGCCAGCCTGAAGCTACTAAGCAACAAGAGAGATTTTTTCATATAAAGATGATTTTAAACGCAGAATTTAAAAAAAAAAAAAAAAAAAAGCAG